>VURO01028233.1:26054-73940 GCA_015108175.1 Pelvicachromis taeniatus
TGGACTTTTACATTGTAGGGCCAGAAAAGTTCTGTTAGCATTCATTTGTCACATTGATGTCGTGACCGAGTGTTTCTGCAATATCAAGGAAATCATTCCTAAATTATGAGTTCAACGTTTGTGTTGTCCACAGTCTGGACTTTAATGTTATGTACAGCAATGTTGTAATATGCCTTTCTTGTTTTGAGCATTGTGATAGCAATTCTAATATTTCTCTATAGGATCTCCAACTTAAAGGGTCAATAATAGAGACACTGTAGACACAATGATTATTTGTTAGCATAAGTTAAACTGGTTCACACTAGTACATTATCCATCCATTCATCCATCTTCTTTTGCTTATCCGGGATGCGGGGGCAGCAGCCCAAGCAGAGAAGCCCAGACCTCCCTCTCCCCAGCCACCTCCTCCAGCTTGTCCGGGGAAACACCGTGTTCCCAGGTCAGCCGAGAGATATAATCTCTCCAGCGTGTCCTGGGTCTGCCCCGGGGCCTCTTCCCGGTGGGACATGCCCAGAACACCTCACCCAGGAGGTGCCCAGGAGGCATCCTTGTCAGATGCCTGAATCACCTGCTCCTCCACGCTGCTCCTCCTTTCAACGTGGAGGAGCAGCGGCTCTACTCTGAGCCCCTCTTGAACAGCCAAACTTCTCACCCTATCCCTAAGGGAGAGTCCAGCCACCCTTCGGAGGAAGCCCATTTCCACCGCTTGTATCCGCGATCTCGTTCTTTCGGTCACTACCCACAGCTCGTGACCATAGGGGAGGGTAGGGATGTAGATCGACCGGTAAATTGAGAGCTTTGGTTTTACACTCAGCTCTCTCTTCACCACAACAGACCGATGCAGCGTCCGCATTACTGCAGCCGCAGCACCGATCCGTCTGTTGATCTCCCGCTCCCGTCACTCGTGAACAAAACCCCGAGATACTTAAACTGATCTGGAGTGGGCACTCCTCCCTTTCCGGCTGAGGACCATGGCCTCGGATTTGGAGGTGCTGATTCTCACTATTACATTAGATTTATCAAAAGCCTGCCCAGAAGAGATTGATCTCAAAATAAACTAAACAAATTCTTAAACCTGAAAAAAAAAATCTTTAAAAAAGATTGACACATAAAAGAAGAATTAAAGCCAGAAAGAAACAAAATAAGTGTGAAACTTGAAACAAGGTTAAGTGAACTAGGCTTTGAAATATAAATTAGTAAAGCGCTAGTTTTTTTCTCCTATGTACTTTGCTCTAGCTCTCCTATGAACCTAGAAATGGGCCAGTACCTTATACATCTTTGTTTTACAGTGACACAAGCGCTGCAATCACACAGTTTAACTTACTGGAGACCTCTGAGGTGTTGGATGAAAAAAAGTTATAATTGCCGACAGTTTAAAGGAACACGAACAGCTCTCATGAATCAAATAGGTTATTTTGACAGGTCATTTCAGACTAATTTTCCACTGCTGACAGGTTGGTTGACATTGTATCAACCTATATATGAATTACCATATGTGGCACATTAGGAATAACAAGAGAAGAATATTGAAGCCCTTTTATTTCAGAAACACCGCTACCCACTTTTAACACTCTATGTTACCTGATATCATGCCTCAGTGGAATAAAGTTTTCAATGGGACTTATAACAACAAAGCTTCTGCATTCATAAAAGGAATAGTGAAATCATAAGATATACTGTCAAACAGCTTTCCAATAGACCACTACAAGGTGTCCCAAGGTTTGTGATGCATGCTTCACAGCTGTGTGCCCAAAACAATTACCAGCCCAAGCACCTTCTGACGCCACTTCCTGTTATTTAGCTTCCCAAGTGGTGCAACAGAATAAATGAACCTTCCCGTGTATATGAAGTAACTGAAGGGGTTTACTGAACAGGGCAAAATAGGGTGTTGCCATATAGTGTTCATAGGTGTGGTTAATTTTACAGGTTATTGACTCTGTTTTCTAAATCCAGGCACAGTCCGTTCATTTCACTATGGAGTGCAAAAAATAAGACTTGTTTGTGACTTCTGTGAATTCTGTGACTTCTCATCTCTTATAGGCAATCATGTCTCTGCATCGAGAAGCTCCTCTGGATTAATTTAGCGTGTTTTTTTGTTTTTTGGAGTTAGTTTATCCACCTTGTTGTTTATGCTGATTTGAAAACTAAAAAGTTGAGTTTGTAGCAGCTGACGTTAGCTTAGGTCTGGTAACTGAATGTTTTAGCTCAAATTCAGGTGATCCTCAGATAGTCCCCAGACTTGGAAGTCTTTCTCGTAGCTTGTGGATAGTTTCTGGGTCACAACTCAGAAACGTTACTAAAAGGCTGCATTGTAAAGAATAATAGGTTAGTGGTTGCTTTCTGTGTAATTTATAATGAATTACACTAAAGCGGTAATGAATACTTTTTCTGACTAATCTAAGTCACGCTACATTAACAGCAATGAAGTCAGTTAGGAAAAAAAAACAAAATCTGAAATTGATTGATTGACTGACTGACTGACTGACTGACTGACTGACTGACTGATTGATTGATTGATTGATTGATTGATTGATTGATTGATTGATAATACTTTATTTATTTCCCTCGGGATAAATAAACATTACACAAAAGTTTTTTAATAATTTCCCAAGCAATTACTTTCACCATCTATGTTTCTGCACGAGCAACATCTATGACATTAACAACTCGGCACACTGTTTACAACTATTTTTTATTTGCTGCTTTTTTTGTTACTCCAACCTAAGAGGGGCGTATCTCCATTTGACAGGTGTGGAACATGTTTTTGTAGCGTGACCTGCTCTTTTGAATATTAATGAAATCTGTTAGCTTAGATTTCTAAATAAAGTATGGGTGCATTATATGAAAGTTCAGTGCAGTTTGCTCTAATTGCCTTGCGCATTAATGCCTACTGGTATAAATTAGCTGCAAACCTGAGTGGCACTGCTGTATCAGCTCCATTAACCATACAGCATTTGGTCTCGTTGGAAAAGGAGCAGAATGATATCAGCATTTTTCTGTCCTAAACATGCTAAATTGCTCAGTATCAGAATTCAGTTCAAAGCCTGATGATTATTTGATTTTATTAATATAACTCATTCAGATTGTCTGGTGGGACTTTTGGTATCTCCTGCTCTCTACCAGCTTAATCAGCAAACTAATTCATATTTTATATTGGGCCTAAATTTGCTTGCGTGGAAAAATGAAGGAAGTTTGATTTTGTTATTTTAAAGCAGATTTATTTGATTTATGTATCCAGTTCTCCTTAATACATCCATCCACTGGTAACCGAATGCAGTACTCCAGTCCCACTGGACTGCAAGCAATCCCACTGTTAGGCAAACAGCGGGTTACACGATCAGAAAAACTTTTTCATCATAATGCATGTGACATGTCAGGATCAAAAGATGTGATTAACACTGATTGTGTTACATCAGAAACATGATTGGAGTCATTATTAAAGTAATTAATAGTACATTTCCTTAATTAAAGTCAATTTCTTTGTCTATCCCGTAAGCCTCTCGGAGGTACAATGGGTACAAAATGCATTATTAAAGTTTTTGAAATGTGTAAATTAGGAATCAACAAAGTTACAGGAAAGTATTGAACACTAGCAGCAGCAGCAACTCAGAATCTGCGCCAGTCAATGTCTGCACCAAGTGGGAGCAACGGAAATGAAAATGAAACTAAGGCAATGCCAATAACTGCAGTTCCTGGATTTGCCAGTTGAAGGCAAAGAGGAGCCAGTCCGCAACAACAACAACAACAGGTTTAAATACCCAACAGAACAACTTTAAAAGCACATTGACAGCTTGGTACAAACCTGGTCTCTTTGAATATCAGCTTTAGAGTTACAGGCAGGGCTAATTTAAGTAAGTAAAATATATTTAAATAGCACTTCTCACAGATTAAAATGACAAAAGAAATACAAATTTAAGCTATTAATGTAAAAGCTAATCGAATATTGCACAAACAACATGTTAATTTAAAGCTTGCCTGTTTATATTTATATCTCGGCTGGCCTGGGAGCAACTTGGTGTTCCCCCAGACAAGCTGGAGGAGGTGTCCGGGGAGAGGGAGGTCTGGGCTTCTCTGCCTAGGCTGCTGCCCCCGTGACCCAGCCGCGGATAAGCAGAAGAAGATGGATGGATGGATGGATAAATATCAGAGAGTTGGTTGGAGTCCGACTTGATTTGTAGCTATGCCGACAAAGGCAGCTTTAGCGGCTTACTGCCTGTTGGGTCTCATGCCCATATCATGTTGCAACCTCTCGACTGTGTTTTTGCTGTTGGTGCCTTTTGGAGATTTGCATTTTGAGAGGAAAAGTGAAAGTTCAAGAAAAGTGGGACTGCTGAGACCAGGGGGGTCAAACATAAGGCCCGGGGGCCAGAATCATCCTACCAAAGATTCCAATTCGGCCCACAGGATAGCTTTGGAAAATATGTTTAACTGTATTTTCACAAATACAGTTTTTCCTGCCCATAAAAACCCACCTTGTGGCTATTTACAATACACCAAAGTAATTCAATTATAGATTTCTGTAACTTTACACACATCCTTACAATCTAATTTACTACAGCGGCACTTCTTTGCAAAACAGAAAGGCACCCTGCTAACTTGAAAATCTTTTTTTGTAAAGACCTCATTTGAAGGGAGCGCCTGTCAGAGAGACTTCATCATCCTCTAATTGCCTGATTTAGCTTCTGTGGTGAATTAGCTACAGGTGTTATGTAAATTTAGCAGCCCTTCCACTCTGTCGTGGCTGTGAGCACAGAGTATCTCTACGTTAATTTAAGATGATTCGCTGTTCACAGGAAGTGTAACCTGGGGACAGTGTGAAGAAAAAGCTGTTGGCAGGGAAGTGTGCATGAAAAACTTTCAAAGCAACAACAAGGTGTTTACATCTCGATCTTGAAAGCTTCTGCATTTCCTGCACTCTCCCGGTGGATTGAGTCTCTTTTCTTGGAAATCATGCTGTTGTCTTTGGTTTCTGTTAGGTAAACAGAGGATGTGAACAGCTATCTGCTCATAACTTGACCACACAGTTAAACAGCAGTCAATTTATTGTCTGATAATACTGTAAAGTGATGAATGTGGGTAGCTGGTTAAGGAAAAAGGAAACAAAGAAAGGCAAAACATTCAGCTCCGGAAATGTTTCCATTTAAAGAAAACGTGATATTATCTCAGCAAGGGCGTCTCGTGGTTGACCCGGTCAGTTTGTCTCTACAAAGAAAACTCTGCAGGATTTGTGTTGTGTTTATTGCTCGTGCTTCAAGTGTGGTCTGTTCAACCTCATCCCTACGTTACCTTTCTCTGACCTTTGCTTTACAGCAACTCTACAGGCTGCCATGAAATCACCTGTCAAGCATTTAGACTTTTTCAAGTCTGAACCCTTTAAAGTAAAAAAAAAAAAAAAAACAGAAGATAAATGGGTAATTCTTGTGAACAATATGAAACCGGTGACAGCTTAGTTACGCTGCTTAGGTGTGATAACTGCTCTCTCCTGCATGTGCAAAGGTTGGATATGTGTGAGTGTGTAGACTTGAGATGCTCTGGAAGGAATAATTGCTGAGGAGACACTCATACAGAGTTAAACAGATGGTTGGCTTGTTTATTTGGCTCTAAATCAGTGGGAAATGGTAAGACTACTGCTGCTCTAACCTGCAGTGGTGAAAAAGTGAGTGACAGATGCACGGGCATCTCAACAGTAATGTTCTCACATTCAGAACAACAAAGTCTACACATTTACAAAGGGCTGCGACGTGTGAACGCATGAAATGCCTGAGGAGGGTTGCAGAATAAGGTAATGATTCAGAATCTTGGAAGGATTTTTTTTTTCCAGTTAGTTTACCAGCCTGGAAATAGAATCTGTGTATTATAGATGCTCATCATACTTACATTTCCATAATCCTTTAATGTCTTACTATCCTTTTAAGAAACTGGGCTTTAAAAACAAGTCAGTAGTATATTGGAACAGTTCTTCCAAAAACTCTCATTTGGTGTTTTATTACTGGATCCCTGTATTTATTTGCAGTGAATGATGCTTCTAGGGTCAAAAGTTCAGGTTTTTGCCTTCCTATTCAAGAGAAAGCCAGGCAAAGCAAAAAGAGCACAAGTGTCATTTATTTATTTATATTAGACACTACCAAGGGTAGTGGAGAACGGTCAAGCTAAGATCCTGTGGGACTTCCAGATACAGACGGACATAGTGGTGGTAGATAAACAGAAGAAGACGGCCGTAGTGATAGACGTCAGCAACATCAGGAAGAAGGAACAAGAGAAGCTTGAGAAATACCAAGGGCTCAGAGAAGAGCTCGAGAAGATGTGGAGAGTGACGGTAACAGTGCTCCCAGTGGTAATCGGAGCACTCGGTGCGGTGACTCCGAAGCTAGGCGAGTGGCTCCAGCAGATCCCAGGAACAACATCGGAGATCTCTGTCCAGAAGAGCGCAGTCCTAGGAACAGCTAAGATACTGCGCAGGACCCTCAAGCTCCCAGGCCTCTGGTAGAGGACCCGAGCTTGAAGGATAGACCGACCGCAGGGGCGAGCAGGGAGTTTTTTTTTAAAATTTTTTATAAATTACCATTTTAAAACTTTCACTGTTGAAATGTACATTAAACATTGAAATGTACATTAAAAAATGTTTTTTTTATGTTGTACTAATAAGGAGTGCTGTGCAATACTGTGCAAATGACAGTAGTTCTTATTAACGTTTGTGTTCAAGATAATCGATTGTGCACTTACCTTGCTTGGGCAACATGTAACGAAATGCACTGGGGCTTTAGGAGTTCTGCACTAATCAAAGTTTCTATTCCAATTAAGGAAACCTTGGAGTATACATAATAAAAGAGGAGATGAAACACAAATGTTAAAAGCAGCCAGAACACAAGAGGATGTTGCTTTTGGGAAAGAGAAGGCACAGTCAGATGTAAGAAGTAAATAGCTAAACGTGACTTTAGAAGAAGTTTCTATTTCAGTCTTACTAAACTCTTTGGCAACACTTTTTAATTAATAGTTTTCACATGATGGTAGAGCTACTGGGACACGCCCACCCAGAGGGCAAAACAGTACTGTTGTCCATTGTATTCCAGCCCTCTTTTGAACATCTTCAAATTTAACCTAGCTAAAACGCCAGGTTGTTGCTGTGCTTGGGTTGAGACAAGGAGGAAAAAGGAAACATTTTTAGCTGCAGTACTTCTGACTATCAACAGAATATTTATTCATCTTCATCATCCAAATATCTGAAACACAGTGAAGAAGCCTGGAACATCAGCATCATTCTAAACAGTGATCCCAGTTTCATAATCATATTAATAAGCTCATCATTATAACTTTCCCACCACATTAATAATATATCAAAAGTTGGAAAATATCTCAAACTGGCAAACATATGCATTCATGGTCCTGCAAATAGAGTGATACAGTATTCTATCCAAGTGACTTCACTTTGTCTAGAAGCCTTGCACGTACATGGAAAATTAGCCACCTTTGGAGTGGCTATAGCTCAGGGATTACAGCAGGTCTACTGACTGGAAGGGTCCGTGGTTTGATTCCTGGCTCCTCCAGTCTGCATGCCAAGTATTCTTGACAAGGTACTAACAAGGTACTAACCCCAATTGCTCTCCGATGCATCCATCGGAGTATGAATGGTAGTTAGGAAGCACTAAGAAGCTTAGAAGACAGTGCTTGTGTGAATGTGGCATGTTGTATAGAGTGCTTTGAGCACTCTGGGAGAGTAGAAAGCACTATATAAGAATCAGTCTATCTGGCATCTTACCCTAGTATTAAAGTCATGTCATCGGTTCCCAGTTCCATACAGAATTACCTTTAAAAGCCTTCTATTAGCTCACACAGTGGTTTGGCGGTTCACTGCATATCTGATTAGCTCAGTGACTACAACCCAGTCAGATCTCACACGTCATCATATTTTGTGTTATAAGCCCACATAGATTTATTAGGTCTTTATCTTCTGTTTTAAGCACATTGAGTTTAAATATAACAAAAGGTGATAAAGCTGACATTCTTCCTTTTAACTGACATCCAGCCTGTGGGGCACATACACTGACAACATTCAACATCACTCCGTTGATTTCCACCTTCAAACTATCTGACCTTCTCTTCTACTCTACAACACTATAAGCATACTCTATGTTCTCATTCTCCCCACTACTTCTACTCCATTCTTCTTCCATCGACACCATTGTGGAAACGTTTGAATGCTCCTAGCTTTGATCCTCTTCCTCCTGGTCTCCTGCACACACAATGTACTTGCCAGCTCTTTGGAAATCTGACTTTCAGCACTCAACCGAGGGCAATTAACAATGGGCCCTGACCAGTCCGGGATGGAACTCATTTATGATCTGTATGTCTGATTTAGCCAAGGTTTTATGCCCGATACCTTTCCTGATGCAACTATCCTCCCTATTTATCTGAGCTTGTGACAGGCACTAGGAGTGCACTGGCTTGTGACCGCACCGTTCTGACAGAAATACTTTATTTTTGATCTTCCACAACGGTTCTGTCGCTTCTGTGATGTTGACCAATAGGAACACAAAGTGCTGGCAAGCAATTGAGATTTTTTCTCTACCACTCAGCTGTGTAAACAAGCTTAAGGGAAAGACAGATGATGTTGCCAGAGTTGTTACGCTGCACTGTGAAATGGAGTAGAAGCACGGGTCGCCACTGTTTAATCACAGTCGTTTTCCAGAAATCACTCACTTGCCCTTCTTTTACAATGAAAACAGACGTGCTGTGAAAGATGGGAGGCTCTGTCATCTATCTCAGCCTCTAGTGCAATTTGATTACTTAATTATACTTAATATGACAACATGAACATGGCTAAGGACAAAAATATTGTACTTTTATATACAGTGGGATGTGAAAGTTTGGGCAACCTTGTTAATCGTCATGATTTTCCTGTATAAATCGTTGGTTGTTACGATAAAAAATGTCAGTTAAATATATCATATAGGAGACACACACAAGTGTGAAATGAAGTTTATTGGATTTACATAAAGTGTGCAATAATTCTTTAAACAAAATTAGGCAGGTGCATACATTTGGGCACTGTTGTCATTTGGAATCTTTTTATTGATTTCAAAACCTTTAGATCTAATTATTGGAACTCAAATTGGCTTGGTGAGCTCAGTGAGCCCTGACCTACATACACAGGTAAATCCAGTTATGAGAACGAGTATTTAAGGGGGTCAATTGTAAGTTTCCCTCCTCATTGAATTTTCTCTGAAGAGTAGCAACATGGGGGTCTCAAAACAACTCTCAAATGACCTGAAGACAGAGATTGTTCCCCATCATGGTTTAGGGGAAGGCTACAGAAAGCTGTCTCAGAGATTTCAGCTGTCTGTTTCCACAGTTAGGAACATATTGAGGAAATGGAAGATCACAGGCTCAGTTCAAGTTAAGGCTCGAAGTGGCAGAACAAGAAAAATCTAGATAGACAGAAGCGACGAATGGTGAGAACAGTCAGAGTCAACCCACAGACCTGCACCAAAGACCTACAACATCATCTTGCTGCAGATGGAGTCACTGTGCATCGTTCAACCATTCGGCGCACTTTACACAAGCAGATACTGTATGTGAGAGTGATGCAGAGGAAGCATTTTCTCCACCCACAGCACAAACAGAGCAGTGCAGGGACTGGGATTCTTGTCAAAGTTGAGTGACACATGGATTCCACTCAGTATCAGCAGATTCTGGAGACCAATGTCCAGGAATCAGTGACAAAGCTGAAGCTGCGCCGGGGTTGGATCTTTCCACAGTACAACGACCCTAAACACTGCTCAAAATCCACTAAGGCATTCATGCAGAGGAACAAGTCCAACGTTCTGGAATGGCCATCTCAGTCCCCAGACCTGAATATCATTGAAAATCTGTGGTGTGAGTTAAAGAGAGCTGTCCATGCTCGAAGCCATCAGACCTGAATGAACTAGAGATGTTTTGTAAAGAGGAATGGTCCAAAATACCTTCAACCAGAATCCAGACTCTCATTGGAACCTACAGGAAGCATTTAGAGGCTGTAATTTCTGCACATGGAGGATCTACTAAATATTGATTACATTTCTTTTTTCTGGTGCCTAAATGTATGCACCTGCCTAATTTTGTTTAAAGAATTATTGCACACTTTCTGTAAATCCAATAAACTTCATTTCACTTCTCAAATATCACTGTGTGCGTCTCTTATATGATATATTTAACTGACATTTTTTTATTGTGACAACCAACAATTTATACAGGAAAATCATGATGATGAACAAGGTTGCCCAAACTTTCGCATCCCACTGTATGTGGGGTTCATGTGTGAAAATAGCTTATGTGAAATGTTGCTACAACTTAAGCTAATCTTGAGCTTCCAATTAACACAGATCGACTAATCAAGATTAAACCTGTTTTTTTGGTCACATTTCCTCTGAATTTACAGCTATTTAAGAGCTTATTAAAGATTACAGTCAGCATTTCTCCGAATGTGTTCAACTTGTTCCCAACTCATCTCACGCAAAAGCACTTCAGCCTCCTTTTACATGGTCACATCATGATGAAATAAATAAAAGTCCACATGCAGTCAATGATATTAAAGTAGATGGTTTCTATGTATCACTAGAAAACCTTTGGCAAAGACAAGGGAAGAAATTTAGCTTTATTAATTGTAAACAAAGCTACTCAGCCATCACTGCCACACTGCCCTGCAGTGGTGCACATGGAATAAAACACAAGTAAACATTATATCACAAATCAAATCATTGAGATGCCTGTCTTATAGTATGAATATTTTCAAGAAACATCTCAGCAATGTGAACTCATTTCACTCCACTGCTTTGCAACACAACACAGTCACACTGTACACAGTGGGCTCAGAGCCAGAATAACTAGCTGGTGAGAAGCTCGGCTGACATCCAGTCATTGCTAACCCCCCCAGTACACAAACGTCCACGCTACTAACGAGTGCACATGTCCACACAAGCCCACACACCAACACACACAATACAGCTGTTGTGTTTCTAATCCGGAGAGGCCAGAGCTGTGGGAACAGGGAGAGTGCTCAGTGGCCAGGCACAATGGCGTCAGTCCCAACTCCCAGATCATGGAAACACACACACACACACTCTTACGCAGAAGGACTGACAGTGAGCAAGGAAGGATTGATGCACGTCATACACAGCCAGACTCCTCCCTTCTCCCCCCCCAATCAATCTCAAGAGTGTTGCATCTGGCACCCAAGGGAGTCGCTGCCACTCTCTACCACGGATAGACACTAACAAGATGACACATACTGACAGGTTGATGAGTCCCTGATCGGACACGACAACAATAAAAAAAAAAAAAAGTTTTAAATGCTGAAATTCCCACTCGGCATAAGACTGAAGCAGAGCGTGAGCTGAAGACTGGATGTTAAGGTAATTTATTAATTAAAGTAATTAAAACAAGATAAGATTAAAATAATAAAAAGTATAAAGAAGCAACCCGGGAAATCGGATTCTTTCAGAAGTGAGGAAGGGAATGATGTTTTCCTACTATTAAAAATAATATTTTTATGTAGTTAAAAAGGCTTGGCCTCAACAACAACACAGGCCAGATTATCTAGTGGAAATCACTGAATGGGTTAGGAATATTTATGAAAGCCATTGCCAACAAATACAGTTTATCACTCAATTCACAGATCCAGCCATCTTCTTCCGCTTATCCATCTCAGGGTCATTGGAGCCTATTCAAGCAGTCACAGGTGAAAGGCATGGTACACCCTCGCATTCACAAATGCAGATTAAAATTCAAACTCGTGAAGAACAAATCATGCACAAATATATATCATCTTACTCCAGATACATCACTTCCTCTGCAAGCAGTCAGTAATAAAAATCGGAATTTTCTTTTTTTCCTGAAAATCACAGACGCAAAATCTTCCAGGTAAAAGAGCAACGAGACCATCCGGTTCATTATCAGTGCAGTTTACGAGCCTGACTGTGTGGGGGAATAAAAATGAAGGGACTGGTATTTATCCAGAGCTTTTCTAATCTTACCACACAAAGCATGTTACACTACAAGCCACATTTTGCCTTTTCACAGAGATTCACACTGCACTTAAGTGCTCCACCTTGCATTCAAGCTGACAGACAATTTAGAATCACCCGTTAAGTGCATGCATGTTTTGGAAGTCAGAGTAAAAGGCTAAACAGAACAGTACTTCTATAGCACTTTACTACTCCAAGCATTCAAGCCACTACATGTTACGTTCATGTTATGTCCATCAATTAACACATACATACAGTGCTCTTAAAAGAAAAAGAAAAAGTGTAACCATCAAGAATGTGCTCACACTTCAGTGGATGCACTGGGGATTACGTATCTTGTCCAAGGACACTTTGAATTGCAAAATAGAAGGGCAAGTAAGCCAGGGATTGAACCACCAACCGCCTGATCAGTGAATGACCTGCTCTACCAGATCTCCAGGCATTTCTTTGTGGAGCCTGAAAATTTCTCTCTGTGCCTGCAAGCTCAACAAAGAAAGACAAGGAGATCAGGAGGTTCACGTGGATAACTGTGAATTCACTATTAATGTTGAACAATGCACACCAACCAACCGCGTTTAAGCCACTTCCCTAACATGGTAACGGTTCCTCTCGTCTCTTCAAAACAGTTTTAACCTCTGGAGATATTCTGTGGTGTATGGGACTTTGTTGGTGGATATTTGAGAAGGAGAACCCATGTGGCTCAAGTTTGTTCCAGCTAAACTCAGGAAAGCTCAATCAAATTGGGATCTTGAGAATTTGAAGGGAGAGCGGGTGCAGCTGCCTTGTTGTTAAGAGCGTGTAAAAGTGTTTAGTTGGGTATTAGGTGCCAAAGTAACATCCACATGAATGCCAAGACTGAAGGGTTTTCCCTCCAGAATATCAAGATGTACAGGTTTTAAGGTAACATATGCTGCCAGCTACGCAAGAAAAACCAGCAAGAATATACCACACCACATAATTCGCATACTAAGTATGTGTAGAAAAATAGTTTGTGTGCAAAACTGGCCTGGCTGGTGTTCAGAAAGGTCACAGACTAATAACATTCACCAAATTATGAAACTGAAAGAGAGGGGAGAAGAAAAAACCTGAACAAATTTAATACGTAAAACACAAAAAGCCCAAAATTATTAAGCAACAATTAAAAATTTACCTTCAAAACTATAACAAGAGGTTTTGTGCAAAGAACCCCCTGCCACAACTTTTTATCAAACATGTTCTTGTCATCAGTTTTATAGTTTTTCAATTTATGTTCATCAAGTTCCAAATCGCACTTGGTTTGTACCATTTGTGATTAAGTACTGGACAAAACTTTGAGAAAGATGCAGGTGAGGGGATTTTTAGGGGGTTAGGAATCATTTCTTATGAGAAATCTCTTCTGACTCACCGGCATTGGGCTGTCTTACTGGCTCAGGTTACGCATATTTTATGTGTTCCTGGGTAGTGTGACTGCTCTATCACTCTGAGGGTTTACAAGCAATCTAATAGCTTATCTAGAACCAAAACAGAGCAACTCTTGATGTTGTGAAAAAGTGTTAATAAAAACGGGCTTACATTGAAAGGATCAGTTTGTTTTAAAACCTGGACTTTAGCGGTAATGACATTAACGATTATTTATTAAAGGTTTTGAATCATGTACACACATCACACCTTCATACAACAAAGGTAAATAAAATAAGCATAACATATCATTTAGCCTCCGGCCATGTACGCTTTTGATTTCGCCCAATTTCCCACATTTATACAGAGAGAGTTCTAAATGCCTGTTTAAATTCTTCAGCTTAAAATATTAGATCTACTAAACACATGTCAGAAATGACTGACTTGTGATCGTACTGAAAAATCGATGTAGTCCTCTGGTGAGAGACTAACATATCAGCAGATGGTAGAAATCAAGGGACTCACTGGTCTCTTCAATAACACCCTCTGGTTTTGTTAAAATATTTTGTCATTACATCACCTGAGAAGCATTTAAATCAACCTTCTCGTTTCTACACAAATGCACCTCTACCTTATGTGACTGCCTATTGACAGCTCTCTTGTCAATGCTGAATGGAATAATAATGAAGATAGTCTGCCAGAACCGATTAACCAAGATATTTCTGTTTGTTCTCCAGTGAGCTCAAAAACAAAAACACACATTTCCCCATCTAAGTGACCCCCCACCCTACTCCACCCTTCCTCTCCATATCATACCCCCCACCCCCAAAAAATGAGCCCCTTACAGATCCCCCCCCAAAAAAACAGATCTCAGGAAGGGGGAAAAGTGGGGAGAGGTGGAGGTGGAAAAGC
This sequence comes from Pelvicachromis taeniatus, assembly GCA_015108175.1. Lineage (NCBI taxonomy): Eukaryota > Metazoa > Chordata > Actinopteri > Cichliformes > Cichlidae > Pelvicachromis > Pelvicachromis taeniatus. The sequence goes on from VURO01028233.1 coordinate 40,343, forward strand.
AGCATGGTATGGCTGCTCTGGCTTTTAATCTCTGTGACACATCACAAACCTCCAGCTTTCTTTACTCCTCCGCCTCCTAGTCCTCTGGATGCCCTTATCCCAAATGCACACCCACTAGCTGGCCCACTTGCTGCAAGCCCAAAACATGTGTCATTCTGAGTTGCCTCCCAGTGTACTACTGCAACACATGACTAACAGTTTTTAATGAAAATACGAGGCCCACAGGATTTCAGGGATGACGTTTAACCCTTTCACGCATAGTGGTCACTACAGTGGACAGCTATTCAAATTGTATTTGTGACAGTGTTGATGGTATACTTGCACATAAACCACTACATTGGACACTGATGTTTCACTCCATACCAAAGTCAAAACGTACGTTGTCCACCTAAGTGGACATGTTAAAAAAAAAAATTTTAACTCTTTAAAAAGTACATGTTTAAAAAAAATGAAGTTCAATAATCTTATAGATTTCATGCCTAAAGATGAATAAAAATACTTAACAAAAAATCCTGATTGAGGTTGTCATAATTGCATGCATGAAAGGGTTACAATGGTTCTGATAGCTTATTTATCAGATTTTATTTTGGGAAACGCAACAACAGAAGTCGAGAGTAAAGCAACCTTTATTCTCCTCAGTTGAGGAACGAACAGTTTAAACACACCCAACACAGTAAAAAACAGAGATAGCTTCCGGGTCGCAAAAATGAAGCTGATGCGGAAGTGCCTTAAACCCGTGTTTTATCTGAGTGCCACCAGATGGAAATAGCTTTGGTTACAAAAAGACCTTCTGTCCTGTAGAAGTATATGAGAAAACAGTCATTTGCATTGACCTCTAAACATTCTCCTCCTGAGTCAAATTAAGCCTATTTTATAAATCCTTTAACAGTCAGACCTGACCCTCCTCATCGCATCTAATTTTTTTCCAACCAAGACAGCAGCGGTGGCGATGCGCAACTCTAGGCTTTATAAACCAGTTTTGTCTTTTCATCCATGTTTTATACAGCTTACTGTAAAATAAAAATTTTTTTTTGGTAAAGCTGACAATCTGGTAATTAAAATGTAGTATGTGGCTCAACACAAAAAATAAAGCTACCAAGCTTCATCTGCACAGGAAAATCTGAAATATGGTCTCATTACTTAAAAAAAAAAATAGAAATATCAAAACAATCGAGGGCCTGTTGAGTTTATATTTTTGTTTGTCTGACACGTCTGTTGAAAAATATTCCAACAATAGTCAACACTGACCATTTCCATATTACATTAAGAGGTTATGTTATGTTATGTTATGTTATGTTATCAACAACAGAAAAACTCCCTCCAAAACAACTAAAGAGCAATGCTAAACTGCATTCTCCATAGAAACCAGCAACAATATGTCAATGGTTAAGGTTATGGGTGGCTGGGGTTTTAGACGGGGACTGCCTATTGTCAACAGGCTGCTTGAATGAACTGAGCATTATGAGGAGAGACTGCAAATCAAGTACTAAGCCCTCCCTCAAAGCAGACCCCACTGTCTGCTGAAAATCCACAGAGAATCAACGTACAAGGAGAATGACAGGGAAGGCAGAGTTTCCCACTGGGGCACAGAGAAGGATACAGAAGCAGTAACCCGGGAGGGAATGGGGGTGGTAACTGTGTGAACTTAAAGAGGAAAAAAAAAAAGAGCGGGAAACGAACGCACAAGTGTGAGAAACACAAGTGGGGAACAAAATGAAGAGAACAAAAGCAAGACGTTGGCGGGACAAACAAACACTAATTTCCCAGAGTCGTTCTTCATTAAACTAGTTCGTGCCCTATTAATGTGTTAATGGACAGTAAAACCCACTTCCAAGGCTGCCTTTCATGTGAAGCTGACTCATCTCCAGCCAGCTCAAATCCCACCTGGTTACTCGGTGTACTGCGACAGCTGGAAGGTGGGGGAGCCCCCCCTGCTGTACTGTACGTGCCGTCTCATTGTCTTCCAGTAAATCTTTCAGTATGCCTAGTATGTTTATGTGTACAGTTGTTTCCACTAAAGCTGTGCAAAGAATCAATCTGTAATTTCAAACACTACTTTTGCAGTTATTAAAGTGAGAAAACCTTTACCATGCTCTATTTTGCCGTGCAGTAACTCTCTTGATTTGCTATTCAGCACATCCCCCCTCCCCTCCCCGTAGTTTTGACCTTTTCATAAAGTCTAACTGCCATTTTTTGGGGCACGATTACTTCACTTCACAAATATCTCTTTAGTACTTCACTTGACTTAAAGGTAATCCACTTAATTGAACACAAGTTTCTTCTTGAGATAATTTTCCCCCATAGGCGAGCAGCCCTATGAGCAACCACTGTTTAGGATTTTCAGAATGACAGACTTAATCGGTTTGCTCTCCACGAGCTGTAACACCTTCATATGAGGGGTTTTCCTGAATGGGCGTCCTCAATGCACTCTGCTAAGCCTGACCAGCCTCTACACAATAAAGGCCATTGCTTTATTACCTTTGTATTACACAGGTTAGAAAGAATCTGATTCTATATGTTTTACAGTCAGTAGCCAGTTATATTTATTTGCAAACAAATGTTTTAATCTCACAGTGAAACGAACGTAGGCTTTGGAGATCTATTTGAGAGCGTCAACATTTCTAAGTTTATAGCCAGAGAGTTGCTTTTTTAAATTTCTGATGCAGCTGGCACGTAATACCACAAAGGATGAGTTTACTGTGCAAATTCTGGCATGTAGCTCAGGAGGTAGAGCAAGTCATCTACTAATTGGAGGATTGGTGGTTCAATCCCTGGCTGCTACAGTCTGCATGCCTAAGTATCCTTGGACAAGATACTCACCTGGTCTCGAGTGTGAATGGGTGACCAAGGCATGTTGTTTTGAGTCCTCCAGTAGAACAAAAAAGTGCTAATATTTCTTTTTCTAGAGAGGTGTCAGAATAAATCTGGGGAACTGTCAAGTTGGATCACAATGGCTGATACAGGTAAACAGGAGTCTTATGTGTGATTGTTTTTTTTGTTTTTAAATATATTAATCACATTTGAAGTGGATCGAGCTGCTATTTTTAATCCTCAATTTGTTGCTGGCAAAATTTGGGTGCAAAGTAATGCGTTTGATGTGATTATTTCCTTCTGTGCCAACAGTTACGCGAGAGATTGATGACTGGAGGACAAACAAGTCAGTGGACAACAAATCACAGCACTAAGGCAATGTATTTCCCAAAACACCCACCGCTTATTTAAAGGCTCTCTTCTATAACGCCACACAAGAAAAACCTCCATCATACTGATGCATTTTAGTTCAATTAATCTGTGAAACATCAGCGCTAGGAAACAACAGCTCCACATGGGTATCATAATACGGGAAGATGTTGGTGTTGCGGTTTGGTGTCTCGGTTTCAGATTTGTCACACCCCCAGTGCCACTGAAACCTTCAAATCTCTGAGTTCTGTGTGTCAAAAACATGCAGATTACTTTATATATACACGAGTCCTATTTAACTGCGCCTGTGATTTGAACATTAGGACTAGTTCTGGCTTAAAAACGCAGCCATAATGTAATATTACTTCAATATCAAGTGAGAAAGTGTTTGGGGACGCGCCGTGGGGTTAACGCATCAAAATGGATTTGATTTATTTAAAACTCAAAAGCCTTCTGCTCATTACACCCTTAGTGCTAAGCTCTCCAGAGCCATGATTTCCATACCACATGAGCTGCTGCTCAGATCAGTTCTGGAGAGAAGAGTCGCTGTCAGTTTCTAATTCGGCAGGCGATCAATTTGCATTTTCGCACCACTCTCCAAGCCACTGACGGAGGACCCTCTTTCAATTATTCACCCAGACATGGGGCTCACTGCAGCCGTCAGTAATATGGGATTGTGAACCAGTATGAAGACCAGTAATATTAATACCCTGTAGCCTCAAACCTGCGCATTAAAAGTACCTCTGTTTATTGGTTTGTATTAATGCATTAATGCCTTCCAAAGTGAAAGCATGAAGCACGCTCTTTAATACACTTAATGTGAGGCTGGCTAGCAGTATGCTCTGTATGAAATTGCACTTGCTGTGTTCTCAGAGGGCTCTGAGCAGACACCAATACGCTCATGGCAAGAATCCAGGTCTGCTGACTGAGCAGCTTGATTGATATGGTTGTAGCACAGAGTGATATGGCGGGACTCATGCTACAAAAGCTCCTCAAAAGAGGTAAACACTAAATTATACCAATATTCAAAGCATTTCCTGAAACCCATTTGCTAAATCGGCTAACTTTTTTTCTTTTTTTGGGGGGGTGGGAGGCAGATTAAACATCCTGTATAACATTGGGAGATAACAAGCTAGTCATTTGGCCTGTGAGAACACGCCAAGTTTAGTCTAGTTCAAAGGGCACACTGTGCATACACGTTTTACTCTACTGTAGGTGCTTGGTTACTGGGAAAACACCTTGTGGTCCCTTCTGCTAGCAATGCTGGGAAGTGTCCCACCTGAGAGGAGCTGAGGTGATAATGAGACATTAGGCAGCAGAGAGGGATCTCCTCTGAAGAGGAGGAGGAGGCGGCGGCAGCGGGCAATGAACCAACTGCTGTATCATGTGTCAGTGGCTGATCAAGAGTACCTAGGATTCAGTTTATGGACACATAAGTGGAAAGCTTCCGTTACGGATGAGACAAAGGCCAGGTGGTTCAGACAGTTTAACTGCCACTAAGACCAAGAGAAAGAGCCTGGATGCACCAGGTGACAGCATGCATCTCCAATGACAGACAAATGTGTGCAATGTTACATAAGTTCACAGATAAAAATGTGTCATAACACGGTTTGCAAGTCTTTAGGGTCAATTTAAACCAATTTTCTCTGGTTTAATAGCCACAACTAAAGTTTGCCAACTCCCTCATTAGGAAGGGTTAAAAATGTTTTAGTATACACAAATCTGGGGCATGACAAAGCACATCTTAGATCGTAGTTGCAGGAAAAGGATGCGGCTCCTAAAATATACTGAGGTCAGTTTGGGGTCAGTTGTTGACCGAGACCTGGGGGGTCTTGGAAGGCCAGAGTTCACCCTCTGCCGCAAGCCACACTGGGTTTGAAGCCTTCTCTTAATGCAGCGGCTCATCTTCAGAAGCTATTCCCACATCTGGCTGATGAGTTTGCGCTGAGATCTCTCCTCAGCAGCCGGCAGAGATGTGTTATGGACAAGTCAATATTTAACCGGTGAATGCAGCCTGGTATGACTGGCGATTTTCAATGAAACCATTTCAACTGTGACGCATGTTTAGGCAAAATAACTGCAGGGCGGACAAAACAAAAAACTAAACAAAAAAACTCCCTGGTTACGGTCAAACGCCTTCGGTTGAAAAAAGCCCCACATCCCGATGCTTCATTTCACCGATGCTAGCTATTAATATTACGTTTCTCAGAAAACGCGACTCCTACGACTACCGTGAAGGACCAAACGAATCAGTAAAGACACAGAATAAATTACCTGTAGTTCCGATTTCCATTCATGAGGTCAATGCCCGGTTCACTTCCCGGATCACAGTTGTCAAACGTTTGGGACTCTTCCTCCGTTCAATCCGGTGTCTCCTTCGGCTGTGCGACGCCTCTGCAGCGCGGAGTGGCCGAGGGTCCTGGTCTCTCTGTACCCTATCAGAGGAGGAAGGGGGGGCCTCCGGCACGGTCACTTGGCCGGCCGAGGGTCTTGAGAGTCTCCGCAAACCGCCGTTTGCACACGGTCAACGTATCCAATCGGATTTCACTGCCACGGCGAAAGCTGCTGGCTGCTCAACGCGGCGCTGTGGCAGTGAAAACCTGCTGGTTAGCCAAGTTAACTCACTAGCCAGGCTGGAGGGGGGGAACGTGGTTTGAGGAGCTGTCAGGATATCATCACAGCGGGGTCATGGAGTCCAAATAAATCCCTACCGATATCTGATCATTAAAAGAGACGTCATAAATTCGTATCTACGGCAAAGTTAACGTCGGGAAAGCAACCCTAATTAGCTAGCTGACTAGCTAGGCTGTCGGAGAGTTGGAATTCTGTCAGACGACGGCTACTTTTCCTGCGTTAAAAACAGCTGCTGATACGGGCCCTTCTCCCGAGGGCCGTACACCGACGACGTCGTCCTCCGTAGTATACGTTCAGCTGCGGAAAATAAAGCTGTCAACACCACGACGTATACGCCGATAAGTGTCACGATCTCCAGTCTGGTTGACAGATCAACTCTGCAAGGCTTCGGCAAGCCAGCTAAATATGGTGAAGTTGCCTTTCTGACACCGACAGGAAGAGGTGGGCTCTGTGTCACCAGACGTCAGACCCACGAGCTCCGCCCTCACCCAAAGGTAACCCCACCTTTTGAATAAATGACAGTTTGAGACGTAAGAGGTGTATTTCATCCTACCGTGCATTAATATCTAATAATTATTAGTTAAGGTGGATTTCAAGATGTTATAAGGGTAAGCCTTGATAAACCCCATTACTTACAGCTGTATTAAAGTCACAGTAGAATCAAACAAAAAAAGCAACAGGAGTAATAAAAAACAATTTTATTTTCTTTAAAAAATAACCCTCCCCAACAGAGTTCCCATACTATCACATACAGAGCCAAAATAATATGCTTCCATGTCCTTTCATTCAAATCTATTGGGAAGTGCTGTGACAAGGACTGTTCTTGATCAGTGGCTTCGATATTGCTTAGTCAGACCGTGAGGCTGTGTGGAGGGGGAGCGGACTCTCCCGTGTCCACATGATACATTTCCAGGGTGACTGCCATTTCGTCTCCCCCCTTTGCAAGGTGCTTTGTGGCTTCAGTGAGTGAAGAACTGCATCTGGTTTCAGTGGTGTTGGGGAAATGCCCCCCAGGCTGATATTTTTCCTTTCTTTCCTTCTTTCTTTTTTTAATCGCAGAATGAGGGGTAGAAGACTGGCCCCAACTGTGAAAGGCCCCTCAACTGCTGGGCCAAAATACATAACAGGTTATTATTATATATTCATATATACAAATCACCGTGGACACAATGAAGGATCAGTAAAACGGTGTACAAAGGCATTTTGATTATGCAAGTTCATAAACATGATTTAAAAATCAAACTCATCTGATCTCTTATCTTTTGATCCCTTTCGACTCAAAAGGGGGTCTGACCATCAGACAAGATTTGAGGCGCTTAAAGGGCAACTGAGGTGGAATTTTGGGACCGTCTCCACAGTGCCCTCTTGAGGATACACTCTGACACTAGTCACAATATTCATAATAATAATGACAAAGGAAAAAAGCAGTCTTTATAACCATTACACAATCGAGGCAAAACGACTGACAGGCAGTGGTGAGCGCGAGGCTCCTACCGCTAAGAAAACCAAAGTAAGGTGGCTCAGAATATCCAGTCATAAAAAATAATTACATGCATTTTTCTTCCATAAATCCAGAAAGTGACTAGATGTAAAGGCAGGGCATGTTAAATAGTCGTAATAGAGGCCCACCCTGTCAAATGTAGCAATCCCCTATCTGTGCCGCCCACGCACACAGAGCACCAATAGGGATTGGCTAACACAACATAGGGGATTGGGGCAGGGGATGCTGAAGGTGTGTTATGTGAAAAGTGAGAACAGACGGCAAGGATAAAAGGTGATGGCGGAAAGGTTGATGAGTTTGGCTTAACGTGGGAATGGGGGAACAAGTGCATTTGATCAGCTATGTCTCTGCATGCTGAGAAGGAGACTGAGAGCGCAGGCATGTGTGTGCTTCTGTTGTAAATGCCTGCAGAGGGGAAGAGCTCTGTGTAAAAGCAGGACAGGCGCAGGATAGGTCGGTATAGTTAGGCAAAGAAAAGCACGGGTAGATGCGTGGAGCGTGCCTCTTGGCATCATTTCCACTGATACACGTTGGAATGTGCAGACTGATCGGAGCAAGGTCAGCTGCTGAAGGCGACTTCAGCTTTGCAGCACTTAAGTGATCATAGACTATATTTGCCTGCTTTCAAATCTACAGAATAGTGTTGACCTTGCCTATTGCCTTTGTTCTGAAAGCTACGCAAGTGTGGGTGTGAAATGTTCAAAAGTAGAGTGTAAAGTCTCGCCAACGGCTAGTTTCACCATTTTGAAGTAAAATAAAAATTAAAGTAAAATTTAAAAAGTGCCTCGTAAATTCTAAAAGAGCAATGTATAAAGAAATAAAAGATTATCTTCCTGTTTGAGTGCCCCCGTTCCATAGGGTGGCATCACTTTTGGCTGGTTAACAATGCTGGTTTAGGTGCATGGGGTGCAAGTATATTAGATACACGCTATGCAAATGGTCCCTCTACTGTAACGCTAACTTGCCTCTAAAGGCGAAATCTCTAAGGGACTGGCCGACCAGGACAGAGTGTGTGGCAGGACTCCCGTCCTGGATCTACAATATGCTACACCTGCTCTTTCTTTGTCTGCTATAATATAAAGACCAGAGGGCTAGCCTCGCATGTACTAACAAACTCTTTATGTGCAGGACTGGTGGCACCTACATGCTAACACTAAGTGCTAATGTACCATACCCCGGACTCCTCAAGGCTGTTTAAAAAACAAACAAAAAACACATTAAAAAACATGAATGTAGTTCATGACAACATTGAAATAATACATGTAAGTGTGCGTGCCCAGTACCACCTCTAATGAGGATCCCCCTAATAAGGGGCTTGCAATACTGGCATCCGGCATTTGGATGGGTAGAGGCAGCATCGTGGTGGCAGTTAAAAAAGTTTTTAGGATTTTTTTTTTTCCTTTTCATCGCCTATTTTTCTATTTTTCTCCCATCCGTATTGCATACTTACATACATAGGAGTGTGAAGGTAGCATACAATACAATTACATAATACCAATGATTTAAAAATTCAACTTAAAAAGATCAATAGTCCTGGTAAAGTAAAAACAACAGTAATATTCATAATCTTTTGAGTGCATGAGGCTGCAGAGTCTACCTGTGTTTTACAGGAGAGGGAATTTGTGTTTCTTGGATTTGAGTGACTGATTGCTGTGAAGTATGTGTAGTGGGCAGTTGTAGGGAGTAAGGGATGGGGATGAGGTGGTGCCGGCGGGCCATTTGCCCACTCAGGTAGAAATGAGGTGGGAGGGAACGATGGCGGCGATGGTTGGCGACGCTCAGGCGAAGTACATGGTCCTCAGAGTGTCGTGATGAATCTGAACAGCCTTAGCCAACGCCTGGGGATCCCGACCGTTACTCTGACCGGACACATGGCTGCCCTCTCCACTGCAGAGAGACGAGAGGGTGATCAGAGAGCGAGCAAAGATGAGTTACACATTTCATGTGTTCGTAAGAACAAAGTTGGCAGTAGCAGCAGACCAACAGCCCCACTTGCTGCTGGTCGTAAGAGCTGTCAGTGAGAAACTGTAGCCAGTATAAAAGATGGATGTAAAAACTGTGATGTCATCCACTGGTTAGTGAAGTCCTGTTATCTTGGTGTTTTGAAACTGAGCATGACTAGGGAGTGACAGACCTGACTGTGAATGACTTGTGATTGACAAGTCATTAGCCATTGCACACACCCTGAATAATCCTTATTTCTGCCCTAAGAAGTATCACCTGAAACTGCCAACTGACCACAGAATGCAGATTTAAGGCACTTCGACAGCAGCTTCACTTTTCAGACACAGAAACAGTGTCCAGGTTTTATACTATGTTAGAGACTCATATGTAGTCTGTCGCCACACTGACCTGTCATGTTCTTTGTCTACCAGATGGTAGCGGGCACGGAAGGCCACAAGACGAGCATAGTAGGCTGGCGCAGGGATGGAGACTGAGCGAGTACAGCGCACGTAAGTGTGGCACAACTGGTAGGTTAGAATCTGCAACTCGTCAGCTGTGAAACGATTGTCGTCCCATAAGACGTAATAATGAGACGGCCGGCTGGTACCCTGAAGACAGAGGAGAATGACAGAGGAAAATAACAATACATTTTTGTGTAAAATAACTGAAAAGGTTAAAAGGAGTCAAAGAGATTTGTTCTTATTATATTCTAAGAGAGATTTCTATAGAACAATAAAATATTTGTATATTTATTTTCTATTATAAATACCTGTATTCCTGCGTGACTGCACAGGTAGAAGTCAAACTCAAAGGGATGAGTGATGCTGGTGTCCACTGTAGTCCCTGCAGGAATATTCCCACTCTTCCCAATCTGCCCAAAGATAACACAAGGGAAAAAAAAACAGATAAGCAAAGGATGAAAACTTAGTAGGAAACAGAAAAACTGAAGGGGAAACAAAGAAAGTTTACCCTTTCAGACTTATCAGCACAGAAGAGGCGTGTGTGGTGACGTTTCTGCACCACGATGTAGGTGATACCAGGCTGATAGTCCTTCTCCAACTTTATGCACGCGTCTCTGATGGCCAAGAGCTCGTAGTGGAGAATCTGCATGTAACAGCGTCATTTGTTAGCACTCGGATGAAAAACATGTTCACCTGGATTTTGGTGACATTTGTGTCATTAAGATCACAACATCCCACCTACCTGAGGCAATTGTCCCTCAGGAACACCGTCTCTGTAGAAAATGATCCTGGTGGGCTTGAAGCGGGTCGACTTGTAGAACTGAATCAGCAGTTCACGCACCATGTAAGATAAATCTTCGATGATTTCCTGCCTGGGTCTCTGGACGCGCACTGTGGCACAGTATCTGCTGGGATGGGCATCCATACTGCCTACCACCTATTAGAGAGAGCAGGAAACCGTGAGTTTAGCATGACACTGCCTGGTTCATTCATTTCACTCTTAATTAATATGACTTGCAAAAAGCGAGCCATTGGTTATTGAGCCCCTCTCAAGTCATCTCTCAAATATATACACCCTTTGTCACTGAACATTCTTCATGACTTTTTACTTTCTGAAAATCGGTGCAGTAGTTGTAGTTAGTAGTTGTAGTGCTGATTGACAGACATGAGTCATTTTTCATCATGTGTATATTTGAGCATTAGCATCCCCTAAAGGCTGCAGCTGGTAAGTGTGCAAGACTCAACGGCAACCTTTTATTTTCCTTCCCTCAAATTCTTACACGATACTACAATCACCATTTTTCCCCAGTTTTCTTCTTAGCTCGTACTGTTACCGCAGACCTGCTCTCCTCTCCTGTCCTCATACTTCGTGACTCAATTATTCGTCATAATTGCTAGGCAACAACACAGCCAACCATAGGCGAGCTGAGGTCAAGGGCGGACGAGAGCTGACGTCATTTCCTTTCTGAATGTGAGTCAGTGATGAGCCATTTGTTTCCCTTTATACCTCACTAATTCCTCTCGTACTCCTCCTTTTTTCCCTTCGCTCGGCCTCATATGCTGTGCATCAAAGTCTAAACAAAGCGTCATATCCGTTGTATGTGCTTTTCATGTAATGGGCTGTACATGCAGTAAACTGTACTATGAGAGAACCATTGAATGAAACCCTATATTGCCATAGCCCTATCAAATAGCCAAAACATAACAGAATAATTCTATTTGTGTTGCAGCCATCTCAAACTGTTCATCTGTTAAAGATCAAAAACAGCAGTAGGCAGAAATCTAGATAATAAAAATATGAGAACAGAGCACGTGGACGCTCATTTCACTACACCACTTTATAGCACTCACATTGCTCATTGTAGAAAAATAGGGGTACTTTAAACACCTTGTTTTGTTACCTAAGCATTGCACTTATGGCAGCTAATGGACCATCTGCACTACCTTTTTTAACACTGCACATCCCCGCTGACTGAGTTACACTTCTGACACATCGACCAAACATGAGAAAAAGTACCTCGAAGCCCGCTGCTCACTGCTGCACACTGTTTTAATAAAAACTTTTGTTCAGCCCACAAATCGTGAGAAAATGTGCCTGAAAACACTTAACTTTTCTAAAGCCACAAAACAAACCTCAGAAGGGCGCTAGTTCCTCCTCAAATTAACTTACAATATAGTGAAAGGTTATTACAGATTTTCTTTGTCTAATATAATATAAAACTAGATGGCCTGCCCCCAGCCTTAAGCTCTTTTGTTCCAAACCCACTACCTGATGTTGCAGTATTCTTCTCTTACCAGCGTTACTGAGCACAGTGGCCATCAAGTCCCACTGTCACTAAGCAACCATAAACGTGCGTTTTTTTCCTCTGGCATCTCGGGGTCATTTGCATTATTTACATGTCCTTGCTATTTTTGATTTGCCTAAAAAAGGAGTGGCGTGGCCAACAAAGCAGCTGGACTGCCATCAAATCCCACAGAAACATTTTTATATTTTTTAATGACTTTTAGCTACTAGAGTACTTAACAACTACTGTACATTCAATAAATGTACTTAAAGCCAGTGGCTTTAAGAATAATGAAGACTAAGGTATAAATCCAGTTTTTATATAAAGGTCATTGTCCTTAAATGCAGGTATATAGTGTTAATTAATGCCAATTCATTCTGTCTATGACTTCCACTTGTTGCTATATTTCCATCAAATGACAACCAAGATGCTATGCTATAGTTTCTCTGAAAACCCTAGTACACTTATTTTCTGCTTAATTAGAAAGTCTATTTTTCCCCAAACAAAAATTAGGGCTTAATTATACTTATTCACATTTTTAAATAACTCAAATCTCTTTTTGTCAAGTAAGCAACTGTAGCCAGTAACAATGAAAAAGGTTGTTCACAAGTTACCAGAGCCAAAAGAACACCAGTATTACCCACCCATGGGTTTAACCTGCACGCCCAGATTTGACAAGTGGCCAGGCTTTGTGACACACCGTGGTTGCACATTCCCTTCCTTTTCCTGAGATTGTGTTTAAAGTCAGCTAGTGTTATTTAATGAAGGCGTAATCTCCGAGACTTACAGCAGTAATGGAGGGCTTCTTGCCATCTCCAGCCGGGGGGTGTGTGACATCTGCTCCCAGGAAGATAACCGGCTGCTGAAACACTGCTGACCTGAGACAGCAAATGGAGGAGGTGATGCAAATTACACATGCTCATAAAGGCAGCGATGGGCTGCTGGTGGTGAGTCAAACAATCACCGTGTCATCCAGCAGGATTTTGATAGAAAACTCAAGTCTACTGCCACTGTCAGCGCTTTACACCTATGTGTCAGCATCATCCATCACCTAACTCAAAACGATACCATAAATATGTGCAACTAATTAAAAACGGGTCAAACAGAAGCTCACCGTTGGTGAGGCACCAGAATGTTGTTGATCCCTCCCAGCTTCACATTGATTTTGAGGCAGAGGTTAGACAGAGTCTGTGGTGACGTCTTCACAACGTTCTTAACCTGGACACATTGCGTGGCCATGCCGAGGAGAGTGTCACCCACACGCTTTACCTCCGCTATAGGAAAACATTTGGAAATTAGTCACATGGGAAAAAAACAAAACAAAACTTCCTAGTTTATTGGAAGCATTTTAATACTCCCCTTTGATCAAATGCTTCAGGAGTTTCTCGACTACTTTGAACAGTATTTAATTGGTTTTGAGAAAATTATGGCAAACTACATGTATAAAATACAAAAAAAGAAAAAAATTACCGTAGACAGGAGTTTTTCCAGGCAGGATGACGATAATGAGCTGCAGTCCAGAGTATGTGTTCTTCAGGTGTCTGAACATGGGCTCCACGCTATCTGCTCCCTGGGCATATTTACAGAAGCATGGCTGGCCCTGGATTGGCATCCCAGCATCCTTTGAGATTTTACGAAGCTGGTCTGTGAAGTTCCTGGGATGAATCCAGAGACGAGCATATAAAGCATCGCCAAGATAAGGTTTTTAACTTATTATTTTATGTCTTTGGGATATTACATATAGGAGGAACACACAACATAAGAGAAGGATTGTTTTCCTTCTGTGGAAAAGCTCATTTAAAAATAACTAACCTTATGAAAGAAACAGCCATGAGCAGAAATTATTTAATCCCCCTCCCCTTCAACAAAATCATCTGTTTGTGCTCATTAGTACTTACTTGAGCACCTCTTCTCTGCACTGTTTCTGTGGGGCAAAGCAGGCAATAGCCCACACTTTGATCTCAATGCCATTATAAAACTGCTTCCCTCTCATGTCCCACACTCCCTGGTTGGGTGTAGCTATGGCACGATTCTGTAAAAAAGAAAGGACCCAAGGAAAGAGAGTTTAAGCCAAAATCAGGTCACATTTATAGCAAAAGTACAGAGAGATGACAAATTAAAGCGAAAATAGAGTCTCCAAGGTCAAGTGCTTAGTGTGTCTACTAACAAACTAACAGTCAGTTACAGATTTCACTCATTTTCCTCAGTCTCTAGTCGACATGTCAAAACGAGTCTCTTCCTGAGTGAACGCCACTTGAAGCATGACTGGGATACTTTTCTTCCAAAAGTAGAAAGCCCCGTCTCAGAAATTCCCAAAATCGTGCATTGGTATTCAGGAAATGGGATGTGATCCACATAAAATAATACAAATCAAATAACTATGTGACTGATTGTGCTCTACCCATCTGCCCTGTAATCATCAAAGAGAACACTCTCATCGGCGCTTCTTTATAAGATAAAAGCGATCACTCTATTTATTGATTTGCAGTAAACCTTTCATCCAAACCATATAATCAAATCACCCACAGATCATAAAAGAGCCACCATATGCCCTCACCAAAGGAGTCAAGCTTTCAAACTTCTTTAATTTGTCAACACTCTCCTCTGTGTAAAAAACACACAACTAAATGGCGGCATTCTTGACAACATAAACGTCGATGTGTTCAGCTTGATGAATGAACCGTGCCTTACCCGTCCTCCGTACTGCAGTATAGGGGCTGGCAACACTCTACCCATCACCTCGGCCATGTCATCTTTCACCTTGATCCCAAACTCCTGAATGTACGGGTCCAGGTTGAAGTTGGCATTCTTCATCTGTGGAGAGTAAAGGACTTGTATTACATCTCACCGTCCCTTGCACTATAAATCGTTCATTTCTAAATGAAACAAGGCCTCCGTCCAACACTTCCCTCTGCAACTCACCAGCCTGCTGATCTCCTCTTGTCTGTCGGGTGCGGAGCGAGCTGTGGCTTTAATCATAGTTGAGGTCTGATTATCTGTCAGTTTCTTGATGCATCGTTGACCGGCTACAATATTACACACCTGGAATGAATAAATTCTGTCATCACTGCGTAAACATTGGTTGTCCATATGAAAGAAGGTTTTTAGTCTGTGTGCATAGTTGTGTTATCTTTTAATACACTCTATGCTCAAGCTAATTTAGGGCCTAAAATGACAGACCACTTAATGTAATGTGAACACTTTACATTTTATACAGTAATACTTTTTTATGTCTCTAGTTGTGTTTATGATCCCTATGCTTTCATTTTTATTGATGACAGATATCATTGTTATGCAAAAAGGAGTTAACCCAGCTCATGTCCATTAATGACCCATGACCTGTTTACCTTATTACTCTGGGCATTAAGTAAATGCCTCGAGGCCTCTGCAGCAGCAAATTTTACTACTCCAGCATTGCCAGCCATGGTATATTGCCAAATGTGACATTTTATTGATTAGAAATTACTATAAAATCAAGCCTGTTAATGTTAAAAAACACACATCTCATTCAAGAGTCAAAAATGATCCCACTCGGTCACTTAAAGGTTAAATAAGGGTATGTAGGCAGATTTTTGAGGACATAAACATAAACTGTATGCACTGATGTATTTTGATATTGATGTATTTGCCAATATTCTTTACATATATATACATGTGAACAGTTTGTTGGGGTTCTATTAAAAACCCCAATAAAAAGGAGGAATAACAGTCATTCATACACACAGAGACATAGACATGTTGATCAACCAATATAGTGATCATGCACTACTTTAAATGGTAAACTTTTTGCATCACAGTTGAAACATCACTGAACACTTCCTCACCTCCAGAGGCAGGTAGGTGTGCTTCTGCTCCTGCCCCACCTGTAGACAGGGTAGGTGGGGGTATTTAAGCTGCAAGTTGTACTTCTGCTTGAAGTACTGAGCCACTGTACATTCTACTGTCTGCCCGCTTTCAAGCTGAAGGGGAAACCTGGTGTAGAAAAAATGAGAACATGAGCGTCATGTCCGTGTCATCGCCAGTTGGCTCCTCATTTGCAGGTTTTGTCTGTTTCTGTCTGTTATTTCTGACCAAATCTGAAAGAGATTTCCCATTTAAACTACCTTCCTTGGTTAGGGTCATAATAAACAGAGGAAAGAATAGCAGGTTTTCCTTACTTTAAAGAAAACCACTCCTCTTTGAAACATGTCAGAAAAATAATTATTTCAGCATTAAAAATTGTTTCATTGAAATATTAGAAATACACGTTTATGCATTAGGAGAGAGGTTTTTTTTTTTTATCATTATCATAGAGCATTTGTACGACAGAAACTTGAAGGAACATTTCCCCATATTTGAACTAAAGATTAATTTAGCTCCTCTGAGACAGTTTTAAGTGCTTTCCAGTTGTTTAGTGGCAAACAAGCAAGGACAAATTTTGGTGAATTGCTGCATCATCAATTTGTGTATTTTTTATGGCAAAAACAAAATCAAAGTCTTACGTTTGGTGGCT
This sequence comes from Pelvicachromis taeniatus, assembly GCA_015108175.1. Lineage (NCBI taxonomy): Eukaryota > Metazoa > Chordata > Actinopteri > Cichliformes > Cichlidae > Pelvicachromis > Pelvicachromis taeniatus. The sequence continues at coordinate 56,840 of VURO01028233.1, forward strand.
GGCAGGACGTCTGGTAACATTGCATACACGATACTTCCTTTTCATTTGGCCACAGTGGGTCACCTCCACCTTCAGGCCTGCCGACAGTAAGTGGAGTAACACAACAATTAAGTTAAAGTCTCGGAAAGGAAGAGCTTAACGTGTGACCTGCTGTGATGTATGGCTTGGAGATGGTGGCACTAACAAAAAAGCCAAGAGGCGGACCCGAAGGTGGCAGAGCTGAAGATGTTAAGATTTTAGCTGGGAGTGACCAGGAAGGATAGAATTACAAATGAGTACATCAGAAGGACAGCTCATGTTAAACAGTTTGATGAAAAAAGGCAAGAGAGGCAAGACTGAGATGGCTTGGACATGTGCAAAGGATGGATAGAGGATTTACTGAGATAAGTGTTGAAGATGGGGCTGCAGGGAAGGAGGACATTCAGAGGGTTGGGGAGATGGAGGTAGATGATGCACTAAGGCAACCCCTAAAGGAAGTAGCTGAAAGAAGAAGAGGTAGACAACCAAGTTACACAGAAGAGCACCTTTGAATGTCAAACCATAAAGCAGAAAGCCTGTAATGGGCTGATATAGAAGAAGGGCCTGGTTTCCTATTCTAAGCTACTCCTGTCAGTTAAGAACAGGAAATTGAGGCGACGGTTTATACACGGTCACCAACATTGGACAGACAACAGAAGATTGGAAAAACGTTGCCTCGTCTATTGAGTCTCTGTTTCTGCTGCAACATTTGGATAGATGTCAAATTCTGATTTGACATAAACAACATGTAAACATGGATCCATCCTGCCTTTATCAGGGGTTCATGCTACTGGTGGTGTGATGGTGTAGGGAATATTTTATGGTCCTTTAGTACCATATTGTGCTAAATTTGGGTTTCCTTGAGCATTCTACTGACCATGACCATCCCCGTCTGACCACAGTGTACCCATCTTCTTGTGTGTGTTCAGCAAGTATATACTTAAAGGCTTAAAAGGTACTTCCACACTTTCTTAGTAGCCCACCTTTAATTTCCTTGGTGAAGCGGACCCTTTGTGAGTCAGTGAGGGTTTTGGGTTGCTCATCAATGTTGCGAATGTCCAAAACCTCACACATGAACTCAATTACAGGCTGGGCTTTGTAGAAAGCCGTGGCAGACACTAGAGGGAGACAGAGAGCAGAAATAAGTCAGAAGAAAGAACCAAAAAAACAAAGGTTCTTATTAAAATCTGTAACTTTCAGAAGACTTTGCCACTGTTTGTCTTCAAACAGTGGCAAAGTCTAAGTTTTTCTTTTCAATATACCCCCCCGTGTTTCTGCCTAGTCATACAATGTCGGTAAAACCCACTGAGATCACTGGCTGACTACATACTCTGGTGAGCCTTTGTTCAGTGACTCACCATCAATGTTAAGCATCATCTTCCACATGGCGGGACGCACCGATTGGTGGAAGCCAAACCAAACTTCCCTTCCCCCGCCAAGTGGGTGGTAGTATCCTTCAGGTGGGGAGAAAAATGAACGACCCACTGGTGTGTACCTAATCAGAAGGGGTGAAGAGGTGGAAATCAACGTTCAGATTCAGGGCATGACCGCAGTATGAGTTCATGTCTAGTAATGTGGATGTTTCAGAATAGGTCACGTCAAGAAAAGCAAAAAACGCGCAACACCCAAACGGGAAGTTTGGCTATTTTTCTTGGGATACTCCATCACTGATCTAATATCTGTGGCTTACTGACTTCCTTTTGAACACTTTTAAGTTAAGTCTTCAAGCCAGTTAGCCCTATTACTTTGCTTAGCATTGTTCAGTGGACACTTTCACACAGGTGTCAACTAACGCGTATCTTTTATTTAGTCCTACTGTTGCCTGGAGCAATGATGATCTGATGCTTGTGGAGGGAAGGACTCAGTAAGCACTACTAAGCTGTAAAGGTAGAATATCACAAAATGTAATGTGAAAAAACCCTTAATTTTCCTAAATGTTTTCACGATGCACAAAACGCTTAGAAATAACTGACTAACTGTATGAACAGACTGTAAATAATGGTGTGTGATTACTGGTGTGTGTTGCTATGACCCTATAAGAAAGACTTTGATATACTGTACCTCATAGAGGCCAGGTGACGCATGGCCACATCCAGGGCTTGAACTGAATCAAGGGGGACCTGCAGTCTGCCACTGACTAGAGTCTCCTGCAGCAGGCGCCATGACACCTTGGCCAGCCAACGGATGGACACCTTGAAGATTCGATCCTTTCCCTCGCCAGGAATCGTCACCTCAAAATCTACCTGCAGAGAGCAAAAGGTAAAGAACAAATGAAATAAAGACACACCTGTAGCAACAAAAATAAATCCTCATGTTGTGCAGTAAACTATAACCCTTTTCTGGTATTACAGAATATATTATTGGAAGCTGACATTTCACTAACCCAGCGCTTGTATGGTTTAAACTTTTTCACACCTGTATGAAAAGTATAAAACTATACCAAGCAGTTTGGTAGCTTAACAGAAAACTGACCTGTCTCTTTCCAAAAGCGCAAAATCCTAAATGTCACTAAATAACACATTATAGTGTGTTCAAAAGTAAATGCAAAAAATGCTGGACTATGTTTTGGGCAGGAGCAGTGACTTCTTGTCTTATTACCACAGATGAGATGCAGAGATACTTTTGAAAAGATGTTTTTCTCATTTCCTGCATCTGTCAGGGGCAGTCAGGTGATCTGACCCTATTGTTTACACAACAGATATTCTAATTCATTTACTTATGGCAACTAAGCACATTTCCTAATCAAATAGATCATTTAAGTATAGAAAAAAACATAACTTATTACAACAAATACGTACATGTTAAATGCTCTGCTGTTTTATAGAAACGTTTAACCTTCTGGGTTTCTGTAGATAACTCTCATTTAAAACTAATGTGATCAAGCCAGGGTCTTACCCACAAACAGATGAGGAGGAATCGAACCACTAACCCCCCTATCACTGGACACCTATCCTTTTTTCCAACTGAACCGCAATGTCTTTTTACCGTCATTCAAATATTTGAGTTAAGAAACTTTGTATATCACAGCTGAACAGGGCTTAGGAGAGAGAGACTTCACCGAGTGATTGTGTAACACAAAACCACTGCAAATATTTACCTTCTCACTCCCAATAGGAAGTGCTAGCACCGTGTAGATGTTCTTCTTGCCATCGTACACCGGCTTCCTGTCACCAAAGAGCTGGGGCTTGAAGTGCTGCACCATGTACTCCACCACCTCTCTGTAAGCAGCAACACATGCAAACATGACATGAGATTAATGTGCAATAAACCCAGAGCAAGTCCCCCTCTGCCCTCATCAGGATGCTGCTTTTGTCATGAGGAGATGCAGTTATTGAGATATTGATATAGAGTAGGCAGGATACAGCTGGTGAGTTCAATATCTGGTGGTCACAGGATGAGAAGCAAGGACAAAGAGTGAGGGTGCAGGTGGTGGTGGTGGGGCACCTTTGAATGCATGGTGCCTTGACCTTCACTCGAGTGTGGGGGATGAGGAGGTCTTTCTAAAAAGGAAAGGTCGAAGGGCTTGACCCATGCATGCCTTCTTGGACCCTTTGTGTTTCAGAATCAGAAGGAAATGGAGCTCAAAGATCCTCTTAATATCAGAGGAGATGGTTCTAGAACATGCAGTGTTCAGGGATCCTCGTTCTGAGTTTCAGATTTTCTCAGGATCTACCACAAATAAAAGAAATACCAGTTTGCTTCATTTATTTCTGTTTATGGCCATGACCTTGTTAAAATGAAGGACAACAATGCTCAAGGGCTCTCTTTCCATGTTGTCAGAACAGCCTCTGCTGATATACCTGAGGATTTTAACAAAATTTAATTTGTGTAATCAAACTTTTTATGACAGTACAATTATCGGTTTTATAGTGTTTTAGCAGACAGTAAAAACTATCCATGCATTTTAGGTTTGAGAGCACCGAAGTTCTTATTAGGAGACATACAAAATCAATTCATATGTATGATGCTTTTCCTTATTTTTGTCATATATATTATTAGAGTAGTGGCTGATCATAATAATCGTGGCTAAAGTTTCAAATAATAAAGTTGGCTTATGTAATCCTGCATATGTGAGCCAAAATAAAAATTTGAGGCTGTTCTAAATGTTCAATTGAGTGGGGGGTTTTTTCTACTCTGGGCTCCGTGTGACATCAGTAAGAGGGGATATCTTAACATGGTCATGTCCGGCACACAGCTGTGGCTGTGAGGAAAGAAGCGCCACCCACCTGCTGCAAAGGGCCTGCCAATCAAAAGAAGGGCGGCTTAAAGGGACGGTGGCCTTAAAAGGAGAGTTGCAAAAATATCTTTTCCTCTGACACTCAGACAGATGAAGGCTTTTTATAAAGAAAACATGGTGGCTCAGTGGTTAGCAGAGTTACCCTGCAGAGGCTTCTAGGTTCCAAAACCAGGAAAGACTCCTGTATGTGGAGTGCTTCAAGTCTGACACCATAAGTAAGTCACCGCTATATAGTGAACTTCATACTGTAAACTGAGTTAATACCAAATAACTCAAACCTTTACCAAGATCATTTTTCCTGTTTTGTATAGTTGCTAGGATCTGTGCAGTAGCTCACTGAGACTCATGGCTAACACCTGGATTGATTGCTCACCTGTGCATGTATATCGCCCTGAGAAGTCAAGCACTCTCCCTTATCCAGGTCATTTAGTTTGATTTAGTTTTTTTGGTCAACTTAAAAAGCTGCATATTAAACTATTGATTGATTGATTGATAGATGGATGGATAGATGGATGGATAGATGGATAGATAGATGGATAGATGGATGTGTAGGTCATATCTCCTCTCTTTGAGGAACAGGTTAAAGACGTAGCAGAATACAGCTGCAAAGTTCATAGGCAATCACAATTCTCTTGGAAACCAAAACTTAAAAAAAAAAAAAAAAAATTATATTATTTTGGAGATAATTTATTGCCTAAAATTGGACAGGGTTTGTTTTTTTTCACCATATGCCCGCTGACTGGTAATGCTAGAGGTGCCAGTTTTCATATAAATGTTGATGATTCATCTGACAATAAAAAGTAGAACAGCCCTATCTGATTGAAGATGGGAACAATTGGTTTATCCCTGTAGCTTCAGCTTATCTGCCAGTCCTCCCATGATTTCTTGAAACTACTACAAAGCTTTATTGTTGCTGTGAAATGTGCAAGTTACATGTACAAGTGGGTATTTTCAAGGGCCTTGCATTTCTGTAATGCAGACTTGCATGCACAACCCAGGAATTCTAGTAATCCACGTATTCATCATAGGTAGGAGAAAGTGAAAGGCCTTTTTATGAGGCTTCCAGCTCTGAACATCATCTTGATGTTGCTGAAATGCTTCACTCAAATTTCTCCTAATTCTATCATTCATTTTAAATGCTTACAGTAATCAAAAAGCACTATACTAACTAGACAAGATGAAAGGCACAAGTGGCAGATGACTTGGTGAAGTCTGCCACGCAGCCATTCTGGTTCAAAGTCCAATACACTTCTGAAAATGACAACAACAATGCTGACTGTCACTGTTTAACACAGCAAGGCTTCTTAGAGAGAAGGGGTGTGATGGCTGCATGTGAAGCCACGTGACTTCACGCACCAGTACTTGGACAACAAATTTTACATGTTATACGCATCGAATACAAACAGATAAATGATGACACATGAGCTTTGACTTTGCATTACTTCTGTTTATTTAGACTTTGTTGGAGCTATATTGATGTCCTCCCGGGGTTATGGTAGGAAGGGCACCTGGTGTAAACTGTTAAATCAAATGTGCAGAGTAACCCCTTGTGACAAGGAAGCACCTGAAAGTAACTTCTTTTTTTTTATATATATATATATATATATATATATATTGGCACATATTTTGTTTAGTTTTCTTTCCTTCTCTCAGTTTTCATTGGTTACTCAGGTCACCTGAATAAAAAGAAAGACCTGTGACTTCTGCACTCCTAAATATAGGAAGTGCAACTTGGAATGTGCAATGTATGGTTCCCCTGTTCTCTCCATTGGCGTAATCAGTCAGCGTGTAAGTTTCCCTTTGTCAGTCCAGTTAGGCTTTGCTTTTGTTTAGTTGGCTTGGTGTTATGTTTGTTACTTTATGACCACATGTAGCTTAGTACTCCTCAGGTGACCTCTTTAGAGGCTCAGATGTATGGTTGGATTTTTTGTGAGATTTGTTTTATTTATTATTATTTATTTATTTGTTAAAATGACACCCACTTAAAAACTTACCGGTATCCTTCAAGTCTAACCAACTTGGTCCTTCACAGTGATAAAACTTTATTTTCAGTTATCTGGTACCAGCTCAGTCAAAGAAGTTTACAGAGTCCCAGTCTGACTTATTACTGGGAACAGGCTGATGATCATTTGTCCTGCAAAAACCTTGGCTATGAAAATGGGAGTGAATTTGTTTTTCAGCCTAGAAATTGTTGGCATTTTCCGCCATATATTTGAGATTCAGGCTTTAAGCCAGCCCCCAATGTTTGACTCCACATATAAGACAACTGCGGAAAGTGAAGGTCAGTTCCATCTTGTTGACAGCCGGCACAAAGTCCGACAGATGACACCATCTGAGGATGGTATAAAAAGCAGAGATCGCTATGTAAAGTAAAAAAACAAAAACAAATAACAACAACAAAAAATGAGGCAAAAAAAAAAAACAACAGACCTTTATGAAAAGAATGAATTCACCTGGATCAAACATAACAAAACATGTGTATTCCATGCAATTTTTCTTCGCAGAGACAAGACAGACTGTTCAAAGAAAGCAACTCTTTGGTGAGCCATGGAAAGTTTGCAAGGTAGAAGACGCACACTCTCGTGAACTTTGAAATCAATCTCTCTTTTTTCTTTTTTTTCTTTTTTTATGTACACTTGGATTAAAGTAATGAATGTAACAAATCACATTAGTTTTGTTACAACTAAAAACAGGGCCAGTAAAGACATGGACAGAGACTACAGGTTTCGTGAGAAATACTAAAGCATACAAGTATGCAAACTAAGTTATTCCAATTTAAATAGGTGTAATATGATACAGGTGCTCTGCATTACATTAACTGGAAAGCACTTTACAGTATCTCTTCAAATCAGTGATATCTTCCAATGTTTGCATCAACCATTTGGCTTTAAGCTGCATCAGGAGGCACACATTCATCCACCAATCTCAAGAGCTTCAAGTGTACTCATCATAAATCACCACCAAATGTAAAAAGTCAACCAAGTTGGTTTCAGTTTTGATTCAGCCATCTGTCCAGTCACCAGCAGGTAAAGAAGGCAAAGCTACTGCAGGATGGAACATTGTCTTCAGCCTAATAGAAAACTGAAACCCATCCAGAGAAGATGGTAAATTATTTTACTCTGTTCTACACAGATGCATTACTTCTGCCAGACTGTTTGTGCTCTTCGTAGTCTTCAGAATTGTAGTCAAAATTCATTGCAGCACAACCTCCTGTTAATGTATGTGCTGTCAGCTATATAAATATCTGACACATGCAAACAGGTACAAATTATTTGGCTGGGAATTCTTTTTTTACCTTTTGCTTTTTTATAACTTAATATCCGTTTATATGCACCACAAATGCATATTTATTTTTCTCACATAAAGTGATGTTAAAATTGGAAGAGCTTTATTATTTTTCCCAATAAAAGAAACCAAAATTAATCTTCGTAAATACATAGCCGTTGCAAAGAAATACATATTTCATGCTTCAAGTAGCTGTTATCGCCATCTCTTCACAGACAACCCACAGATTACTGGTTGGCGGCTGTTGGGCTTTCATTATCCAATTACCATATAGGAGGCAATTCAGCTGCTTGATGACTTCTTCAGTGCATACCCAACTGTTACAAATTAATAACTTGTCAGTTGTCATTTGCTTATAACAAATGAAAACTGACAAGTGCTGATCTTTTCCATGAATGTGAACATCACAGAAAAGAAATGCAGAGAAATATTGTAACAAATCTGTTACCTGTTGACTCGTCGTGGGCACTTGTCAGGCTTAATGTCCACCTCGTAGTGATAGACATCCATCTTTGGGATCTCCACTTCAAAGTAGTTGGCCAGCAGCCTGATGGGCTTGCCCACGGTACCCATGCCTGGCCGGCGAGGGGCATGGAACACCTGCTGCAGGGGTGGGGGGAAGACCCCCAAGGGCACTGGACAGATACAACATAGGCAGCCATAGACAAAGACAGGTAACAGGGAAAAATGTGGTTCAGAGCAAAAAGGGTTTGAATTTGGAAACGTGCACAAGTACGAAGCAACAGACAGGAAAGACCAAAGGTAAAGCAAAGAATCAACAGTTAAGTGAGGGGGTGGCAAAGGAAGCAGTGGTGAACAGCAGAGGACAGGGCAAGGAGCAAGAGAAATGTGGGCATAAGCCAGGAAGGAAGCGTAGGCAGGGGAAAGGAGAACGCCACAAGAGTCACTCGCAGGGACAGGAAGGCCGGTAGAGGGAAGATAGTTAAGTTAAGAAAATAAACAAGGAAAATGTTAAAAGGCAGATTGTGCATTTGGGGGCAGCAAAGAGAGAGAGACAGAAGTATATAGAGTAAAATAAGAGATGATCGAAAGAGCAGCCACATGAGGTCCGGGGAGGGTAAGAGAAAAGGGAAACAAGAGAAAGGGAGAAAGAGATGAATAAATTAGTAAAATATTACTTTAAGTATAAAAATATGACTTTATTGTCAGTTCATCACACGTTATCACATGCTCATCATGCCTGATCACATGGTTACTATGCAAATTATGAACTATGACAATCAATTAAATGGATCAGAATCATCCAGCTTCTTTAAGTTAAATTTTTTTTTTTTTTACTGAATTCTATTGTAAAAATCTGTATTTTGGAGGTTTGTGTTCATCTAAAGTTTTTTCAGAAGCATCACTACAAACACACGTTTGATGCTATATCCACATCATTTAAATAAAGTACTAAATTGGTACTAAAAAAAAATATTAAATGTGACTAAAATGATTAGTGTAGCAAGGAGGAAATAAACAGCAGCTATTTTGAGAATCCATGATTTCAGATGTTCTCCAAGAAAAAAAATTGTGAAAAACATCAACTATTCCCACATTTTATTTGCTTCTCCTGCATGTCTGTCTGTTCTTCACTCACTACATCTATTACACACACAACTGAGTAAATAGTGTCACCAGCAAGTGAGGCATTAAAGGAACATGTGAAAATTATAGCTACAAATATTAACATGAGTTACACGCTACCCAGGAGGGCACTGCACTTCTTGTAAGATTTAAATCGATACACCCAGCATCATAATGGTTGTGGGTTTTACTTTCAAAATGAAACTACTGCCTGTGTGGAAGAGACACTTCATGTGTCCATTTTTCTTTAGAGTGGGTTAAGTTTAGCTCCAGCTTGTATATTCCAGGTCTTTTTTTTTTTTTTTTTAACAGTGTACATTATGCCCATACTAGTTTCATGTCCTAAAAGGTAACATCTCATCAAATCTGGAGGTCTAACATAGAGGGGGTCCTAAACTGGGTGCTTGCTGTGACTCCTGCCTGAGAGGGGCCCACTGCCTTAACCTCTGGGTCCCCAGAGAACAGCCCTCCTTCACCAAAACAAAGACCCCAGCTGCCCTGCGCCTCCATCTCGCAGACACAAATTCACGGGTGTACGACAGAGGGAGCGCCCTTGCTACGATGAACACACTCGTACACACAAACACAGGGGGCCCCCCTGTACATTCCCAGCCTCACCATGGCGACACCAAGGCAACACAGTATTGTCATGGATATCAGGGGACCCATGTATGTGTACGGCTGTTGGAGGAGATGAGAAGAGGTAGGGCGCTGCTGTGGTCATGCTGAAGAGACCTTGGCCTTTGTGGTCCTGCACTGAGCATGTTCCCACATCATGGCAAGGGGTCGGCATCCTCAACTGGAAAAGCTCTGCTTTAAATAGCCACTCCATCACATGCTCACTATTCAGAACATGCTAAATGAATCGGAAGAGTAATGGCCATAAAACACCATTTTCTCTTCTTAGTGTGTATATGACAGATTAAAGGAAAAATCAAAGTATCTTAGACCATCAGAACAACTTTTATACATCCCTGGATTGGTTTAACAAGATTAGTGAAGGGATCAGACATCTTTCGTTCAAAATATATTAGCTTTAATGATTCTGGTGGAGAAATGTCTGTCATTTTTACACTAAATTATCCAATGAGCCCTTGTGTTCTATGGAAGGCAGGCACTGTCATCCTGGAGGAGGTCACTCCCGTCAGGACAGTGAATAACAGATAAAGATGATATCTTAGAAGAAATCAGTATTGATTTTCAATGTCTCTTCCCTCTTTGGGCACAAACCATGCCAGCAGCACAACTGTGCCACAGAATATCCTCAATGTAGGGGAACAAGTATTCAGGTTTTTCCTTTAATCTGTCACCCGTCTATGTGTGTGTGTGTGTGTGTGTGCATATGAATATCAAAGTGTAGAATCACAAGTCCTTAAAACACATCTGACAAGCACTGTAAACACAGACACCAGACATGTGGTGCCTGCACGTACTTTAGGTGCAAGAAAGCATGTATGTGTGTGAATGCATGAGTGTCTATACCGTGTTTTGATTGTTGCGCACGCACACACAATGACACACGCTTCGCCCTCGTGCCAGTGAAGGCAGATGGTGAGAAGCGGAGCCAGCCCTCTCACATATCCCAACACAATAGCAGTCTTTCCCGGGCGGTAAGACTTAAAGCGGAGCTTTGGCGCAGCATCACAACATGAAGACAATCACTACTTAAATCCTTTACACTGACGTAATAAGCAATAAGATCAAGTCACATGGGAATGACTATTTTAAAGTTGTAGCCAGAATAACGCGTTGTTGTGTGTTTCATTTTGGCTTCCTTTGCAGGTTAACAAATAAAACAAATAAATGATCTCAATGTGCAAATTTTAAATTTGCTGGTAATGGCAAATGTGTGTATTTGGTGATGCTATACAAATACACACAAAAAAGTTTTTAAAAATGAGAGAACAATTAGCCTCCAATTATAAGCTACTGGACAGGCTGGTTGTTTACCAAGAGACCCCATCAGCCAAGTACACAAATTACAAGGAAGATCCACTTGGGCATCACTCGTGTGTCTCTAAGTATTTGGCTGTTGACCGTGAGCCTAATGTGGCAACCAGATAAATCTTTCAAAATAGAAAACTGAATCATCACACTTGAAACACAAAAGAAGACTTTGAAATGAGGGGCCTCTGGAGCCCCCACCCCCTAAATCCTAAATTTTTTTTTTAAAACAAGCCTATTCAACTAATTTCAAGGTTCAGGATCTGGAATGGTGATGTGATTTTACCATCAGGCCTGCTTTGCATAAACAAGCCTGAAGAAATACAAAGAGGATTCTGTGATCGTTAACGGAGTTCGTGTCAAAACATTTTGCATCAATAAAAAAAAATACAATTCTTTATAAAAAGCCATGCCTTAGACAAATCTAAGACATTCGTGGTTGCATTATTAATGCCGGGCCCTCAAGACGTTCCACAGCAAACAGACTTCAGACCTGGGCATAAAGTCAAGTCCAGTGAGTGCTTCAATTGCAGGTCTCCACATCTCAGTGTCAAACAAGAAAACTGCCAAATGAAGCCCATCTCTGATCTGACTGGCAATGATAAGTCTGCAGATACAGAATCAAACCGCAACACATAAATATAATGCTCTGCATGCTTCCCTCAGTCTAAACGCAGATTGTGTCATCTCCATCAGGAAGAGGAGAGCTTTTTTTCTTATTTCACATAGATAAATTATTCAGTTGTCGCTGTAGATGGGAGGCCCGAGGTTGTCTTTAATGTGTGCATTTAAAGACACTGTGCTAAACTCTCTCTTGACAACCTTAACTATGTTAGCAATCGTAACCTGTCAGTGAAAAGGGAGGTTGGTCTGCTCTGTGGGGCGTGCGGGTGCAGACAGCTGCTGCTGCTGCTGCTGCTGCTGCTTGAAGGCGGGCTTCACCTCGTCCCTCCTCACCAAGATTCCCACGACCTCCCTGCCCCCGCGCATGGTTGAGGATATTGTCAGGCTCCAAAAAGGCTCATCTGCAGCTATAAATCTGTTTAAATAATAACGCTTTCTATGGAGTTCAGTACATGAAGACAGCAAGATAGCTTCTCTCCATCTCCCACCCTCTCTTCTCTAAACGTTGCGATGCAACAGAGAGGCTTGACACCAAGCATCCTTGTACATACCCCCCCGATGCTAAGGCCAGGCTACGGTGTCTAGTTTTATCAGCTGCAGTTTGGCCCGCAGTATACACCCGGGTTGGTTGCATTAAAAAACACTAAAGTAAAAAATAAACCTACCAGCGCCAGACGGTCCCGGCTCCATCCCATTCACTTAGCCGCGCGGGTACAAGCTAGCTAGTCCGGGGGGTGCTGTGGCCAAACCGCCGGCCCCCTTCAGGCTGGAAGCGTCTCAGACTTCCAGCCCCCTCCTCTCGGCGTGCAGTCTTCTCCTTTCTCGGTGTACCCCCGCCCCCTGCCCCTACCAGAACCCCCCCAGACCCGCAGAGGAGTTAAGGCTAACGGCGATAGCTGCCAGTTGCTCGTCTGCCCGTTGACCCTAGAGCCAGTAACGGCGCAGCTGCAGGGCGATGCCGTCCTATTTCGAACCACTCTTCCTCGGCGGCGCAGCGGGATCCTTCCCGGCGCACTGATTTAGCCGATGGTCCGCGGCGCTGTAATTTCTTGCCGTTCTGTTGTGCTCCTGCTCACCGTTCAAGCAGGACTCTCCAGCGGAACAAAAAAGGCCAGCCCCTCGCCCCCCTCAAAAAATCTGAAACTTCTTCTTTGCCATTGGAAAGTGTGAAGGAAGTGTTGACGAACTTGCTGTCACACCCCAGAGGTCGAAGGTGGAACTACACTGCAGATATGCAAATACAGCCAAATTGTGTCTCACGTGTCTGAGACGTTGTGTTCTATGCTGAGGTATAAAACTAATGATCACACGTCTTACTTGTCTTTAAAAATACAGCCAACATATTCTGAGTACATTTTAAAGGTGCTACATCAGGGGTTTGATCAGTTTAATTTCAAAGCAGGCGGATCAGTAAAAGAATTTATGATAACCTAGTTAGGAAAGTTAAAGAACATGTGAAACACATTTATTCTAAAATTCTTTTATGAAACAGATGATCGACAGAGAGTTTCAACACCTTTCCATCAAATGCATCAACCTAAGCAGAAACTAAGCCTTTACATAGAGTTTTGCGAACTAGAAAATAGTGTTTGAACAAATTGTCAAAATCAGAAATATACTTTGAAATGAATCACAGTAAATATTAAACTTTACAAACCCAATAGACCAGAATGGACCATTTGGCTTCGTCATGTTCACATTAACAGCTATTGCAGTGTATAATTTGCAATATTGAAATACTACGTTTAACCTTAATGAGCAACTGGTGAGCCTACATGTTTGATATGTGAACACCAAGCCTTTCACTTGTCTTTTTTCCTCCTCTTTTAGAAGTTGTCACAGATCAGTATTGACTAACTATAGATTTGTCTTGGTTTACATTTATTTTAGTAAAGGGCTTAATGATTAATTTATTCATCTGTAATTACTCATTTTAGTGCTTGTTACATATTTGCTTTTTTGAGTAATTAATAACCACACTTTACTCAACAACACAATATTTTTCTTATATCTTAATAATGTATTTTTTTTTAATGCTTTCACGGGTTACCTTTGTTAAAAAAAAAAAAGAAAAAAGCAAAAGCACATGAAAGAATACTTTATTTTTTTTATAAATTATCATGCAGTGTTAATTCTTCCATTGATTATTTTTTCATTATTTTGTACAGGAAACTGATATAAAGCACAAATGTGAACATATTCAATAAACTTCAGGTACTAGAAATAAAAGAATGAATGAATGAATGCATGCATGAGCTCCAATTGAACAATTGAATTCTTATAATTTTTTGCATTTGGAACCTTCTTTGGGGTTGATATATTTATGAGAATATTTAAAGAATTAAATGGGACAATGGATGTTTATTTAATTTATTGCCATTATGTTTTTTGTATGGCCCACACATGGTTGGTTAGGTATGAAAATCACTTAGGTCGATGAAATTCAACAGGTTGACATTTGAAATATATATTTTTTCCATTAATAACATAAAACCTTGTTTTTAACTTTATCAATATAATAATCTAGCTATATTATTATACCTGTAGTTGTGTGAGAAATCGTGAATGTGTATGTTTTTCTATGAAAATGTGAAATAGGTGAAACAATTTATTGAAATGTGCAAAAATATATGCATTTTACATTTGAATTCATCACTCCATAATACCTGTTTCTATCATTTTTCAGTCCAGTTCTTATATAATTTGGGACACCTCTGCCTTTTCTCCTTGTTTCCATTCCTTAAGAAAGGCTTCTAGACATCGACCCTTCCACTGAGACCATTTCTGATAAGGTCTCAGTGAACAGTAGGTGGATCAGCTGAAGGGGAAGATGCATCTCTCAGGTCTAGTGTCAGGTGTTTATTGGATTCTTTCCCCTATATCTTCTGTTGTCCTCCACTTGTCCAGTTTCCTCAGATTTTTAAAGGACCCAATGCACACCATGCCAAGAAATGCCAACTAAATAAACGGCAACAAATTATGTGTTTCTGCAACACATTGCTAGTATGAAAGTTTCCAAAGATACTATTTAAAATAGGGTAATTGTTTAAGTGTTGAATGATTCATAGGTCAGTGTTAGGTGAATTAATACTAAAAAAGTTTTAAAAAGTAACAAAAAATGTCCAAAGTAAAGACCTTCAGAAACCTCAAAGGTTTTTACTCAAAACCACGTTAAAAAAATTACAAGAAAGTTTGGATCTTAGGAAACATAACATAAAGAATGATGACTCTTGTGTAAACAAAACACTTACTGTTTTATTTACATTTTTCTCAAGTTATTTTGTTTATAAAACACTCCACCCCCCACCCCAATCATTGACATATCTTTGGCTTTTTATGTTCGATTTAATATTTAAAAAGACATTAAACACATGTTTAAGACATCCGCGGCATACACATTAAAGACATCCGCGGTTTTGCTTGTCATCCCTTAGTTCATATTATGGTCTTTTTATGTCAGTAAGCGTTGAGAAGTTCACTTCCCTTTTGTTAGGCAAATCACAGTCGCTCCTTTGATTGAGGCGTGGCGTGCGTCCATCCGCATGATTCAAAAATCTACTAACCGCTGACAGGAAGTCGTCAGCACGCTCATACGTCACTTCACTCCAATACGGAAGAGGTCGTCATCGTTAAGGCTGTGAGTTGGAAGGTCTGTGAAATGTGATAAAACGATCGCAGTTTGTGAGCAGAACAGCTCGTGCTTCAGTAGTTTGAATGAATTAAGCACTGTAAGTGTTTCCTGGGCGATTAAAGCGCCCGTTAGTCCTTTTCCAGGCTCGCGGCGCTTTAGTTCCCTGCAGGTCTCGTGAGCCGGGCTGGCATTTAACGGTGAAATCCATAAGTGGCTGCAAATGTAATGCAATATCTTCTAAAAATGGGACGTTAATGTGAGAGCCAGATGCCTTTCCTTTCCCTAAAACTTAGTGAAGTTTTTTTTTCTTTTTCTGGAAGAGGGAGTGTGTGCGGTAGGTGTGCTCTAGGACCCCCCCCCCCTTTCCTTAAAAATCAATCTTTCTGTCTTTCGGCAGCACGGATATGTCGTGGATAAAAGAAGGCGAGTTGTCCCTGCTTGAAAAGATTTCTGCCAATATCCTAAAGGTAAGCTAAATCTGTACGTTATAAGTTGACTGTCTTTTCTAGCCTCGGTTTGGTCGATCTTCTGCCTCTCTGTGACTCCAAAGTATCTTTGTAAGAAATATAAAACCCTGTTAAAATTTGACATTTCTGGGGATGTTCCAATTATGTGCATTAAAAGAAATCTGCAACTTATGCCAGGCTGGTAGATTTTGATTGCATATTATTTTCAATCTACATAATTTCAGAAAATAGTAAGTTGTCTTTGAATGTTATATTTTATGTAGTTGAATGAAATGTGTTTAGATTTCTCTTGTGCCTTGACGAAAATCAAAGAATGTCATTTTAGAGTATCTGGATGGAAAATGGAGTGACAAACTGCCATTTAGAAAACATCCAACTATTTATATATTTATTTGACGAGGCTAAGAGTCAGATACCAATACCATAAACAATAGCTTACAAATAATAATAATAATAATAATAATAATAATAACAGTTCTTAATTAAATATCTAGGTGCATGAGCTTGTGCTATTTTCTGTAACCCAAGCAGGCAGTTCCCCTGAGGTGGCCACAGGGAATCACTTATTAGTTATTGTTATTGATCATTTGAAAGTCCAGGTTCAAATCCTACCCGGGCCCTGTTTGTGTGGGGTTTGACTGTTCTCCCTGCTCTCTCCGGGTACTCCAGAGAAAATATGCATGGGGTTAGGCGAGTTTAATTTGACTATAGGTGTGAATATGAGTGCGTGTGGTTGTCTGTATGTGCGGCTCTGCGACCTGTCCAGGGTGTACCCTATAACAGCTGGGGTAGTGATGGAAGAAATAGGAAGGCATTGATGATTTTACGGCTGTTATATGCAATTTTTTTTTTCTTTGTTTGTTTTTTCCGGCACCGATCTGGTTTTTTCCGGGCTGTGGGTAGTGACCGAAAGAACGAGATTGTGGATACAAGCGGCGGAAATGGGCTTCCTCCAAAGGGTGGCTGGACTCTCCCTTAGGGTGAGAAGTTCGGCTATCTGGGAGGGGCTCAGAGTAGAGCCGGTGCTCCTCCACATCAAAAGGAGCCAGTTAAGGTGGTTTGGGCATCTGACAAGGATGCCTCCTGGGCGCCTCCTGGGTGAGGTGTTCCGGGCATGTCCCACTGGGAAGAGGCTCCGGGGCAGACCCAGGACACGCTGGAGAGATTATATCTCTCGACTGGCCTGGGAACGCCTTGGTGTTCCCCCGGATGAGCTGGAGGAGGTGGCTGGGGAGAGGGAGGTCTGGGCTTCTCTGCTTGGGCTGCTGCCCCTGCAACCCGGCCCCGGATAAGCGGCAGAAGATGGAT
>VURO01028234.1:0-23240 GCA_015108175.1 Pelvicachromis taeniatus
CCCCAAAACTGCAATTCCTTAACTGGCCACTAGATGCTGACTATAAAAGAAGTCAGTAAATGTTATACTCTGGTAAAGCCTTTCATTTATAGCAACTGTACCGGTAATAAACCTTATTTAAAGTTCAGCTGTTTACATTTTATTAGGGTTTAAATTTTGCTTTAGTATAGATGTGACCACTTTAACTGCACAGTGGATGCTGACACAGGAGGTTGCCTCACATACTTTATATAAAGGATGGCTGCACATTGTGAAAGTGTCTTAACCAGATTTGTATTATTATTATTTTTAATCACCATCATGGAACAACTTGTGCAAATGCTATAAGTCAGACTCTCATGTAAAACTAAGGAAAACAAAACCTTTCTCACTTTAGGACCTCGGGAAACTCATTCCTGATGAGTTTATGGTCTCAATCACGAGTTTCAGGTCTCTAAGTGAAGGTCACCATCAGACTCAAAAAGGAGAATAAAGCACAGCGTTCTTCAGGCCGCCTTGTGATTGACATGTTGCTCTTGTGCGAGCTCGCAGCGTCTCTCAGTATCTCGGTGGGATCTACTCAGTGCGTCTGCTGTCAGGGTCTCTCGGTTGTGACTCAGGAGTCTCAGTTTTATAACTTCACTTTGAGTTTTAGGACATTAACATTTCTGTTGCAGTATTTTGGATGACCTGTGTTGGACTTTAGTTTGTGTTCTGTTTTGTGACTCTTTATGGATTTAGTATATTTGTTTCTGTTCTTGTTATTTTGTTATGTTTGACTTACAGGTTGGGTCCCATTGGTTCCCTCTTGTGTCCCCGGTTGCCCTTTGTCTGTCCACGTTTCAATTCAATTCAATTTTATTTATATAGCGCCAAATCACAACAACAGTCGCCTCAAGGCGCTTTACATTGTAAGGTAGACCCTACAATAATACATACAGTGAAAAACCCAACAATCATATGACCCCCTATGAGCAAGCACTTTGGCGACAGTGGGAAGGAAAAACTCCCTTTCAACAGGAAGAAACCTCCGGCAGAACCAGGCTCAGGGAGGGGCGGGGCCATCTGCTGCCACCGGTTCTATGGTCTAGTCCTTGTGTTCTCCCCACACGAGTCTGTCTTCCTGTTTATTTTGTGATAACTGTTATTTTCTTTGGCTTGTGTTGTGTTTACTTCCCTTTCCTTTTTATGTGTATAGTTTCCAACCATGTGTCCCACCTATTTCCTCTCACCTTTCATTATCTCATGTGTATTTATGGTCTGTTTTTCCCTCTGTTCTTTGTTGTGTCCAGATGGAAGTGTGTTTCTTTGGTCTGCTGCTTTTTGCTTGCTTTTGTTTGCTTTTGGACCAGCATGAAGGTTGTTTCTGAGTCCGAGTCACGTCACCTGAGTCCTGCTCTGAGCTCCTAACTCTTCTTGTCATGCTGCCAAACCTGGTTCAGAACAGCAAGGTGGAAATGTCCAAAAGAGTCAGTGGGGTTATATCCATATTTCACCTCGGCTATATCAAGTTACTGAACTGTTCTTGTCAGAAGTGATTATAGTGCTGCAGTACTTAACAAATAAATAATAACCTGACTCACTACACAGTTAACTGTAGCTTACTAACAGCTGATCTGAGAAGTTTGTGGTTTAGTTCTGTAGCGTCTGTCTCCATGTGGTGCACCCATACAGTCTATGGTTGCTAACCAATCTTGCTAGTGTTAGTTGATAACTTAGCACTCCATTTTCTAAAAGTATGATGATGTCTAAATCAGAGAACATACAATTAAATGAGGTTTCATGCCACAAAATACTGGGTCAGGTAATGGTGACTGCTTTCATCACTGATTTACAGTCTTTGGAAACATAAGTCAGTACTGGCACAGTGTTCATTAATTCCTCCAAATGAAGAAACACAGTTTGGAGTAAAACAATCAAATACCCACCCAAGGTAATAAATAAAATAAAATAATAAAAACATGACCACTTTTTCACGTTTTTCTGCCGTTTTTCTGCCTTTCACTACAAACATTTTAGACACGTAGGTGAGTTAGAACAGCTATCTACTCTGTAGTGCACTGCCACCAGTCTGAAAGTCGTTGCATTATGTGTGTTTTCATCAACAGAGTGTGAAAAAGGCTGAATGAAGTCATCTAAAAGCCCACAGAGTGAGACAGTTATCTGAGTCCCGCAGGTGCCCGACCGTGTCTCTTCTGGTCTAAGTGGTGGATGGATTTTTGTGTTTGGAGTCGGCAGCACTGAGCGCCTGATCGCCTCTCGTGTTGAGCCTGACATTTGCAGCACTAAGACTGATGCTTATTTACTCGAGCACCAATCACCTCTGCCTTTTTTCAGAGGATGTGACTTTGGGAAGCGGTGACGTCTCCGAAAGTGTCCGTGACGTCTTCCTCGACAATGTGCAGTACGGATAAAGTCGAGGTATAACTCTCTGACTGTACGTGTGACTGCACACTTTGTATATTTTGGAGTCTTTCGTACTTATACCGAGTCCTGCCGAAAAAATAATGCGATAATGTTATAGTCTCTACCGTTTGTACAAGTATTAAAACCTTTTTACACGCTTAGCTATTTGAGACCTTCGTTTGGTCCTTGGCTGAGTTCTTAAAGCTAACGCTAAACTAGTTTTTATTAGCGTCGGGGATTGAAACTTCTGCTTCTGTGCACATCCTCTTCATGCCTTCTGTTTGTTTGCATGCAAACACTGCAAACACACAGTGTACGTGTGCCCTCGCACGTACACCATCATATCCTTACTGCCATCATCTTCACAGGTTTCTGTTGACGGATGTTTTACCATATCACATATTTGTAATGGGTGAGTCATGCTTGTGTGAGCGACTCTTCTCTGACGCTGCTGAATGTGCTCTGCGCCGTCTTACATGAGCGATGATGTCACGCCTCACTCTTCCTCTTGCTTCCTATCACTTCAGTTCTGATCTTGTCTCCTGACTTAATTTTGTTCTTGGCTTGGTCTCTTTTCAGCCTCACCCCATAAACAACATCATAAAAGTCAGTATACCTCCATTAATGCCCTGTTTTCAGTGTTATTTATTAATAGTAATGCATGAAACCATTCAGTGTAACCATTATTTCTACGAAATAAAGATGTTTGTGAAAATGGACACGACTTCTGGTAGACAGTAGGAGACTCCTCACAGCAGGTTCAGTTCAGCAGGTTGACTTCTGCTCTCTGTTTGATGGTCAAATCTAAAATTAACTGGATAACTTTGTCACTGTGATATTTTTTTAAAGCCCACTCCCACTTTTAAAAGATTGGTCCTAAAGTAATGCGGATACTTTTCTGTGTTACACTATTATGGGCTGCTTCAGAGCAATAAAGCCTTTAATTTAAATTTGAAGCCCTTATTTTAAGTCAGACTGGTAATTTTAAATTGCTACAGTTAATTTAATGAAAGCTTTGAAGATTAGTTGCTTAAAATATAAATGCACTTAATGCAATTTGGATAAAATTGCCTGATTTTTCAAAATAAACAAGTTGTTTGAAACTTTAAATATACTTTGCTTGGTACTCTAAAACACCTCTGATATTATTTAAGTAGTTTTTTTCAAAAAGGGTTCCAAATGTATCTAGAGTATTGCAGTAGTCTTAATAGTATTGTCCAAATCCAATCCTTTTTAAGTTACTGTGTGAACATGTATAGAGAGAAGAGTACAAAATGACATGTAACTAAAGTTACATACCGTATATCTTCCAATTGTAGCCCGGGCGTTTATTCAAACAATTATCTGTCCGGCCCGGCGTTTAAAAGAGACCGGTGGTTATTGGAGACCGGCTCTTATTCCCTTCTCAGACGGATTTGTCACAGAAGTGAGAGGGAAAGAGGACCCAGGCGCGGTTTTTAGACTGAGGTGAAAAGACAGTGTGTTTGCTTACAGTGCTCCAAAATGTATTCCAACAGTTCACAAATAATGCAGTTCCCAATTGTGCTCCTCCTTTGCTCACGAGTGTCTTCTTGTCTGTGGTAGCCCAGTGCACGAGTGGTGCTCCCCAAAACTTCTCTCCGCCCGACACTCCTCAAGAGGAAGTAAAAGAGCAGAAAATCACAGTTAGCAGGTTCGCTAGCAGACAGTTCCAGTTCAGTGTAATAATCCCACTTTAATGGTCGCTGCATCCAGCTTAAATGTCGGTGGTTGTAGATGATGACTGATTGGAAACAGCTGACCGAGTGATGAGACGCGGGCGTTTTTTTTTTGTTTTTTTTTTGAGCGACGTTCCAGTCATACTCCATACCAGTTGGTGGCTGTAATGCGCCATTCAACCGCCAATAAAATTTAAAAAGAAGAAGAAGACAGCGCGGATGGACTTCCGGGTCGAAGGTCGCCCGGCTACTATTTGTCATGATATATTTTGAAACCGGCGTTTATTAGAAACCGGCGTTTAAAAGAGACAGGCTACTAATGGAATATATAAGTTATGTTGATCTGACTGTGAAGAGAAGGTAGCAGCAAGCAGAAGTTCATGGTTTGATCCAACTTTTGAAGCTGTATCATGGCCACTTATGTATATATGTCATTGGGGCAGTTTGAACTATTAGCAGAGTTGTGACCACATCTGAGGAGGCAGAGAAATCATTTCATAGAGGTCTGTAATACCTTACTTTTTTATTTTAGTAACATCCCCTACACTATATACTTGTTATTGACTACTTACTAGTAGAATATGTACTGGACTGGAAAATATGTGCATTAAACTGGAAATGGAGCCCCTAACCATGACTGGACTGACTGCGATATGGGATATCCATGTTTGTATTTTCATATATTATGATTAGAATCAAGACCGGTATCTTGACTGTAATTTTCAGGAGGAACATTATGCGACTAAAACTACCAAAACAACGGGAAAGTGATCGTACATCAGCGGGCGTGTTCTCATAAACTTCTTTATGATCTCACTTGCTTTTGCAACTGCAAAAGTCGCTCCCTGCTGACTATCAGAAAGAATGCAGGTGATTCCATTTAGACCAGGAAGCCACTAGTAAGTCAATCTTTTATATATAGTTATATATAGGAGAGTTAGTATAAACTCTCCTTTCTCTGGTTTATGTTTCGGGTTATATTTTATTACAGCATTCAGTATTTCTTAAATCTCACGAGCATCAGTGATGTCTCGGCTTGCTGCTCGGACAGCAACAAGCAGACTAGAAACACAAAAATCAATCAGATAAACAACAGAAGTACTGAGTGCTGACTGACAACTAAGGATTTTTAACCTGGCAGGTCAAAGGGACAGACAAGTCACTCAAAAACATACCCTATTCAATATCACACAGTCTGGATGTTGACAGCAATTAATAAATTTCTGAGAAAAAATATGTTTGAAAAACTTTTTTTTTAAATAATTCTGACTGATGTCGAAGGGTGTTATTAGAAGAAATGTGTCAGCATGTTGTGGCCGGATTCTGTTCTCTTTAAAAGAAAGTGAAAGGACGGGTTTATTGTGATGATTTCAAATTATGGTTTTGATCAATGAGTCACTTTTCGCTTCTTTCAAGGACTGCCCTGTTATTTGCTGGAAACAGAACTTCCTAACAAAAACTCTGAAACATCTTGATTTCATAATTGCAAGTTTTTGAATTAAATTGCCCTTTTCATTCTTCCCCCTTCCACCTTCTCTGCCCTTCCATCTCCCACTCTGCTTTACTCTCCCAAAGTCCCAATTCCACAATTCCTTCCCAATCACAGACTCCCTGAGGACTTGAGGCCCTCTCTAGTCACCGACGCCCACTCCTCCCTGCCCCCGTGAGACAAACACACACAAAAATGGCGCATCCCAATTCATACTACACACACACACAAACACCAATCTCTCTGGCTCATCCCTTTATCCTCTATCACCATCCCTATCCCAGATGTGACCCTTCCCAAGAGAGAATCCCCCATCAGCCCAAAATAATAAAATAAAATCCCATCGCCTCACCCCCCAGAACCCTCCAGCACCTTTCTGAAGGAGGGGAAGACGTGCTGATGAATGTGGTGGGGTAGATGTGGATGAGAGGAGACTAGAGCAATTAAAATCTTCTATGCTCTCCTTTTCTTGCCAGATCCAGAGGGAAAACTGGGAGACACAGATTGTGTCTGCCATGAAAAAAACTATATCATCTCAATCAAAGAAACCTATTTTGAAGCCTGAATAAAGACAAAAGAATTGGTTGCTGGGACCCCTCACACGAGGAATGGAGGACATTTAGGAATGCTGAGGACAATATCCTGACATAGACACTAATGCAAAAACAAACATTTTATGGACAACTTTAGTGTACTCTTTATATACTCTTTATTTAGTGTACAATTACATAAATGTCAATATTTTTACTTTTACGTTAGACACTCAGTTCCAGTGAAGCCACCACAGATGTAGATCTGGAGAGATAAATATATGTAAGGTGTCATGAAGACAAGTATACAGAAGCATGAACTTTTAGGGACACAGATAATACTTATCTAGCGATGCCAAAAAACTGTATTTCCAAATCTTCAAGGTTGAAACTATTAATAAAGATGGTGGTTTATTGAATTTCACTGTATGTTAGTGATGAGTGATGATACAGCAAAAGTTGGTATCACAAATACAGGCCCAGTGTTGCTGATACCAATACCAGTATAGGTTTAACTTATAAAGGCAGCTGCAGAGGAGAGCAGTGTGACATGATTTATAAGATGAATCGTCGTCGATGTGCAAATACTGAACACATTTGAATGATTTTTACTTTCCACAATAAAGAGTTAACACAATAAAAACGCACCTTCCAGCATTTCGTCTATTTTAAAACTGAAATGTAAATGTGCCTGTCTCTAAAACACTTTGACTCAGCTTCTGCTGTTTAAATGTGCCTAGGCTATAAATAAAATAGAGCTAACGATCAACATTAAAAGGTTGAGACATTTTTCATTTTGCACGTTGGAGGTGTACTTTTTTTTCATTTCCAAAAAGAAAAGAAATATTGACACAATTCAGTGTTCATACTGAGGAGAAACAAAATATCAATCCTATCACAACAGTGTCCATCTAATACCAATACTGGTTGATATTGATACTAGAGATATTTGGCTCGATCAGCCCACCGCTACTGTGTCTTCTTCTCGCAAAAAAATACATAAATAAAATGAAAGCAGCGCCACCTACCTTGCGGTGGCGCATCGTGCAGCTGGCATTACTCCATTGCATGGATACAATTAAAGTCCACTGGTTGGTGCTGGGATGATAACATTTAACAGAAAAAACATACCTGTCCAAATGTCCATCCATCCATTCGCAGCCGCTTATCCTTTTCAGGGTCGCGGGGGACGCTGGAGCCTATGCCAGCTGTCAGGGTGAGAGGCAGGGTACACCCTGGACAGGTCGCCAGTCTGTCGCAGGGCTAACAGTCCAAATGTCCAAATGTATGTGAATAATTAAATTAAATAGAAGCTTAAAAAAACATGAATACATACTTAGATGTTCTTAACTATTTTTTAACAGTTCTTGGATACATGGAAAACTGGAATATTCATGTGTAGGCTGCAGTAAATTAAGAGTTTAGCTCTATCCTTCCTATTCTTTTAGATGAAATTCCTCAAAGACCTTTGAGCTGTTGTTCCCTTACTTACTTTGGACAGTCTTATGTAACCTCAGACATTTCATGAAAAATATTGTCTCATTTTAAATTTCTTGGCACCCACCTGTCTCAGAAAAGTTGGTATGGGGGTAACAAAAGGCTGGAAAAGTAAGTGGTAGTAAAAAGGAACAACTGGAGGAGCATTTTGCCGCTAATTAGGTTAATGCAGTGATATTTGCAAACCATTGTGTCGCTTTTAATTACATTTGACACAGCATCACAATTCTTTTTGGAGCTGGGGTTGTAAAAGGTCACAGAACAAGCAATGGATCATACAAAATACTGTGCAGTCATGAAGCTAATGACATTCTCGTCAGCACTGAAATGTCACATCCTATGCCTTTTATGTGTATGTGTGTGTAAATGAGTGGCTGTTCCAAGCATCTCGGAAAACTTGGGAAACTTCTGTGGGTGTAGAGCGTTTCATCGTCTTTTGTCTCTTCCTGTAATCCCAGATTGGACCCCATGATACTGAAATCTGACGGCTCCGAGGAGAACCTACAATCTGTTTCAGGACTGCTTAGTATTCCAGCTCAATTTGCAGAAACGCACCCCTAACCTTGCAAAGAACATCATCTTCCTTCCACTTCTGTCTCCAGACACTCATCCTTGTAGTACTCTCCTGTCCTTTGGCAATCATGAAGCCAAATATTTCATTATCCACATATTTCATATTGAGACTAAATCTCACTGAATATCTCTCAAAGTGATAGTTTTCCAGCAAAATGCATTACTGAGCCCAACAAGTTTCTTGAATACATTTCCTTGTTCGCACACCTTTGTACTCACAATAGATATTAGATGTTTTTGGTTCATAGCACCACTTGTGATCAAATAAATTCATTAATTAAAAAAAAAATAAATCCACAGCATAGCTTCAGGTATAGCATCTACAAATCAAGACCAAACAACCGCACAGAGCTGAGTTGGGTTTTTAATGTAAACATTAACCAAATCATTTCATAAATCTTTCTTTTAATGTTCACTATTACTCATGAGTGAATTCTTTAATGCATTTATGTATTTATACCTCTTATACTCAATTCAGTTTGATTTGTACAGCACCATATTGCAACAACAGTCACCTCAAAGTAATTTCTATTGTAAGGTAAAGACCCTACGATAATACAGAAAAAACTTCCAACTTCCCCTAGTGAGCAAGCGCTTGGTGCCAGTGGGAAGGAAAAACTCTCTTTTAACAGGAAGAAACTATTAGGAGCCGGATTATGGAAGTGTGGTGTTTTTGTGTTTTTCTTGTGTTCTTTTTCGGCACAGGTAGGCGTGGCGGCGATTCACTGAGCCTGTTAATTATCAGACGCTTTCATCAGAAGCGTTTTTAAGGAGCTGCACAACAGATGTCTTGTGTCGGAGTGTTGTCAGGACTGCCTGTGTACCTGCTCGCCCGCCTACTAGAGCCTGTGGAAATAATCTTTTCTTGAGGCTGAACAGAGTTTTGTTCACATTCCAGCGTCCCACCTCACAGTCTCTCTCCGTGCCGCCTCGTCTGGCTCCTGATAACTTCCCGGAGTTTGTATAGTCAGCCTGTACCAAGTAAGCTCTCCAACTCTCATTAAATTCCCGTTTATGTTCTTATTTGGGGTTTCTTGCAAAACACTCCTAACTCTATTACCCCTCTCCCCTTAGATCGTGTGCGCCACTAGCGTGTGTTTTTTTCCCGTGCACGTCCTGGCTTCTAAATATGCTGTCCCTGTAAATAGCCCTTCACTGTTAATAAACTTCCTTCGTTGCAAACCTCCGTGCCTCCATGTGTTCTGCTCTCTGAGTCCACCAGTAGCTACTCGTAACAGAAACCCGTTAATGAAACCGTGCTAAGGGAGGGCAACCATCTGCTGTGACCAGTTGGGGTGAGGGGGTATTATTATTAAAGCATTATTATGAAGCACTGACAATCCTATATTTCCACTTCCCCCCGTTTGGGTTTGTACAGCAAGACATCAACCCAAAGCAGTTGAGTGTCCAAGACCCCAATCCCCCTAATAATTTACAAGGAGTTCCTACATTTAAAAGAGCCTAAAAAACTATGAGCTCAAACAGCTTGTGAAAACAACTCAAGACAAAATTGCAAATACGCACTGTGAAGCAAAGGAAAAAAATATTGCAATAGAAGTGAGAGTCTACACTTTTTATTTGTTGAGGTGCACAGGCCGTGATGAGACCCACTGAAGAGACACATCCAAATTATGAAATGCATGACAAAGAAAATTACTAACAATTTCAAAGGGCTTTTATTTTTCACAAGGTATCTGTACACACAACGCAAGCTTCTCTGAAGATCAGAAGCAAACTCATCCCTGTCTTTCCCATCTGAAAAACCCAACGATATTTGCTCTTTACAATCACTCGGCGTATCGTTTTTAAGTGAAGCAGCTACCACCCTCCCACACGATAAACAAACTACTCAGGCTGGGATTTAAACAGAAACTTTATTTATTTATTCCTTTTTAAATCGAAGAACTCAGCCCAGTTCTTGGTAAATGTTTGTCTGACCGCATTCCATCACCTTCAAACACTCCAATCAGCGCAATCAGTCAAGACCAGTGCAATCACCATGCCCAACAAACAGAGCTAAAATGATTGGTTCAGACTGTCCTACAGAATTGCTTTATTTCAAAAGAAACTATAAAAAAAAAAAAAAACTTCTTCTCAGTACTACTTGATTTTTATTCCACTGGCAAAAGCTGGTTTCTCTGGGTTGTAATGATATGTCTTAGATGCTAAGATGCACACTGCTTTTAAAGTTTCTAAGTTTGGGTTTTCTTCAGTGGTGCTTTTGGGATGTTTGTACTTTCCAGCTTCCTTAAAAATACTCCAGTCATGTCACAAAGTTTTACTAAGGTGGAAACACTTTTTTGCAGGGGGTGAATCGACAGATTACTTCCACACTCTGACCAATTAGTCTCTGCCATCTTGTAATTTAAGCACATATGTCAGGAGAAAACCATAAATGAAATGGTAATAAATTCAAATAAGATGCAAGTTTCTGGATTCTAACTAAACCCAGTTGTTCTGTCCGGTAAACTTTGATTTCATCTGTGAAGTACTTCCACATGAAGAGCTTTAAGCAAAAATGAATAAACCATGTAAGGAAAGTACTTTACAGTCCCCATATGATGAGCACGTACTGTATGTGAGGAACGTTTAACTCAAGCAATTAAAACTTTGACTAATGATGGAAAGCAAATATTTGTAGCAAATTTGAGAGCAATTCATTGAGTAGTTGTCAAACATTTTGCTTAGAAAACAGATGTGAACCTCATGGTGGTACTAGGAAAAAGCCATTGGCTATCTGTGCATCTGTCCATTACCTGATTTTTCATTTTGCAAAAATCCAACTAACTCTTCCAAGTTTGTTTGCTTTCGCCCTCTCCAATGTCCTTATACTTATCACCACACTGCGTTTATGTGCTTAAAGAGAAATTATTTCCTCCTAAAACTGATTCTAAGGTACAATTTCACCAACGCAGGGTAGAGAGTATAGCAGGCGGAGGGCAGTTGTTTGAAACAACTTTAATCGCCACATTTTGACTTTATTCTCAAAATGAGCAATAATATGTTTTTATTACTGTGATCCTAATACTCCCTTAATGCTTATTAGTGTTTGTGTGCAATTTTCCAGCATGACTAATAATGATGTTTTTGAAGTGCTTTGGGGATCGCCAAAGATTGTACAATTCATCCTTTTAAAACAAATTGAAATGAGATGACAATCGATCCAATAGTGAGATATTTCATTATTAGCTTTATAACTGGTGAAATATGTCCACACATGTCTACCCTGATGTTTCAGAAAAAGTCAGACGGTAACTAAAGTGCGTAAAACATTTCCTTCAAGGACCTGGAATATCAGTACCAAAATCCAAGGCCACAAGGCAAAGTGGTGGACCAACACGAAGCCAACCTCTTGTGGTTTTTACAGTGAAGTGCTGAACCATGTTGCTAAGCCTTGGTGAATGATCGAAGATGGGGCAGTGACTCCTAGAAGATTACCAGGTTACCAGGTAACCAGGGCGTGGCTCTCTGATTCATGACAGAATCACGATTTAACACCTGCAGGGGAAGAAGTAGGTTTAGTGTTACTTTGGCTTACTATACCATCTCTTCACTTAGTGTCTTCTTCTTTGTTGTCTATGTGTATACTTTCTAACTCAGTTTGCCCCTCTTCCAGCTTTACTTAACAGCACTAGTGGTGAAAGTCCCATTGTTCTGGAGGTGTAAAGGACGCTCTGTCCTACACTATGCTGCATGCCGTGCTCTTTCTCCATTCCTGCACCTCGTTCTCCCCCACAGAACAACCCCACCTCCCTCCCAGTAGGGGACTAGTGCCATGTGGTGATGAATAGTCAGATCTGAGGCAGGAGGACGCACAATGTAGGTCGAGCTCCGGGGTTGTCGTCTACTGGTGTGTGCATGTGTATTTATATATGTGTGTGTGTGTGTGTCTGTGTTTTACAGCACTTGGTGAGGCACCTGGGTACACGCTACTCTCCTGTGTAAGGTGGTGCCGGGTGTGGATTGGGGGGGATGAGGCGGGGGTGATGAAGAGTGCACATACCTGCTACAGAATGATATATGGTGTGTCTGTGCACCCTTATATACCTGTTCCCGTTGCCTATTCTGTCTCTGCCTGGCGCACAATGATGCAAACACACACCACACCCGCACCCCCACCCTGAGACACGGTGTGGATAATCAGCTCATTTGCTATGGCGCGGTTAGATTAGCGTATGAACATATGCACGATGATGAACTGCACTGCACCAGAGCGACAACCTTGTTCGGTGAGTCCGCAAAGTCGCGCACACAGAGAAGAATGGCCTAACAAATGACAGTGAACTGAAGTTCAATGACTTTGGGATCAGAAGAAGCTGGGATGCAGTGCGGATGTGAGGTCGGGATATGGAAGAGGTCGCAAATAAAATGGGCCTGCTTGATGTCACAATTCACATCTGGAATCTGTGGTGAGCATTTTCTACCTTTTCTGGGTTTTTTTGGTTTGTTTTTCTTTTATCTTGGCAGCGCAACCCTAATACTGCAGGGTCTTTACCTTACAACATAAAACATACTGAGGCAACTCTTTTTTGAACTGGACCTATAAAAATAAAATTGAATTGGCACTAGACACTTGGTAAAGAAACACATCCTGCACTAAGGCTTTTAAACAACATAAAACACAAACCTGGTGCGCTTCTGCTTATTAGTGATGGATAATGTAACGCTAACAATGCCTCTTAATTATACTGTACACATACTGTATACATGCATTTCTGAAGAAACTGAGAAGAGGACAGATGGAGGACAGTGAGTGAATCAGGAAGTGCAGAGGATTAGTTTGGAGGAAGAGAGGGCAGCTATGGCGAGAATAAAGAGTGGAAAGGCAGTTGGTCCAGATGACATGCCTGTGGAGCTACAGAGAAGTCTTGGAGAGACGACAGTTTAACCAGATTAACGCAATCTTGGAGCGTGAGAGGATGCATGAGGAATGAATAAGAAGGACAAGGGTGCAGTTAGTGAGTTGTAGTTACTACAGAGGGATAAAGTTAATCAGCATAAAGAAAAGATATGGGAAAGTGTTGCTGAAGCTAGGTTTAGAAGAGAGGGGATCAGTGGGCAGCAGTGCTGCTTCATGCTACAGTACAGCATCTGCACTACAGATGTGATATTTGCTTTGAGAGTGCTGAAGGAGAAGTGTAGAAAAGGTCAGAAGGAGTTGCACTGTGTCTTTGGGGATCTATAGAAACCATATGGTCCCAAGTGAGAAACTGTGTTACAGCATGAGGAAGGCAGAAGTAGCAGTGAAGTTTGTGAGGGTGCTACAAGGCATGTGTGAAGACAGTGAGACTGTGGTGACCGGTGCACCAACGTAGGCTATGTTCGCTCTTAGGCTAAGCAAGTTGTATCTTCATAAACTTAGGTCTTAGATTTATTGAAAGATGCATTTTTACAACACAGAAATAATAGACCAAGCAGAACTTTGGAAAACTTGTAGCGTCATGTATAAAACTTTAGGAAGGGACAGACCGACTTAATCTGACAACAATAACAAGATGCTGATTTAGACGTCTGGATGCTAGCTGGAGAAACATTTCATCAGTAAACCAAGTGACATGTTGAGGTTCAACTGACTGCAGATCAGTCAGTTGAAACTGATTGTGGCACATTGTTAGGGAATGGTGCTAGCTTTGGTTGTTAAAAGACTGGAGGAAACCTGCAGTCAGCTGATACCAAAGTGATGAAATGCCACTTCCACTGAAAACGCTGAATCCAGATGAAGAGAATCAGCTGCCTGGGAGTTGAATTAGAGATTTTTTTATTTTGTATGAGCTATTTATTTGATCTCACTGAAGACATGTCAACAGAGCACAGCTCAGCAGCTAGTAGGTGCTACTCAGTGCTGAAACCAGCAAAAGTAAGTGAATCCTTTCTACAAATGCCAATTTACATTTCTGTGTCCTGCTATTTGAAGCATGGTTGTAAATGTTTTCTCTTACTTTTTAAAGAAATATCAATCTGTGTCTTGGTTTAAATCATTTTCCGAGCACAAGATCCATCAAGCACTTCATCTATCTCACATCCATGGCCAATTTACTGTAGAATGACCAGTTAAGCTAACATGTATGTCTTTGCGGGAGGAAACCCATACAGGCACAAATTCTTCCAACCTTTGATCAGCAGTACTAGCCACTGCATGACCATGTCACCCATAAGGAGCAAAAGGTGTGTTCCTGTCCTCACTGTAGGTGGAACTGCCTTTTCTTTCACTTTAATCTTCTTTAAGCTTCTCTAAATTAAAACAAATACCGGCGACCACCAGAGCGACGCCTCAGTCTCGTAGCAGTACGATCGTTAGGTAGCACAAATCCTCTATAGTACAAGTTCCAGAACACACAATTACCAAATCTCAGTAGATCTTAATTGGGTGCATATGAGCCTTAGTGACTTTATGCCCCATATCTATTCAAGAGCAAGTGGCTAAGGAAATACCATAAATAAGAAATTCTAAATTATAATAAATATAAATCACTGAGAATACTGTCTGGGAGTGCCATTATTATGGGAAGAACTATAGTTGGACATTCCTTTACGACCATAGGCATTTTTGACTAATGTTCTACTCAACTTGATAACATGTTAGCTTTTATATTTGTGAATATGTGATGGAAATAAGATTTTCTCCATCACAAAGAGCCTGTTTGGAAGTTAAACACCTTTTTAATGCTGTTTTTGCTGCGTGGTAATATAATGAAAAGATAAATAACTAGTAAATTAGCTGTGTGATATCTTTTTGCATTCACAAAGATTTTCAGTAAACTTGACGTCTGACCTTTAATTTTTTTTTTTTTTTTTGTAGATTTTTAGCAGATACATATGTGGAATCAATCCTAGGTTCCTTCTTTCTTGAATTACTGCGTTCACAAGATTTTTAGAAAACCTGGTCTGGTTCTTCAATGGCCTTTTTCTACTTTACTTGAGCATTCAAAGTATTATGTACAACATGCTTCATTCACCGATTCACGTAACTGTTTTTTTTAAAATGCTTTTTCTATCAAACATACATACACATCCACAAAGCAACTTGGGGTTCAGTATCTTGCCTAAGGAGTTTCTGGCATGTAGACTGGAGCAGCCATTAATCAAACCACCAACCTTTAGTAGATGACCTGCAATACTCCCCAAGCAGGAAGAGGATTTTTCAATTTGAAAATCCTACATCGTCTTATTCTTTAGTTATAGTGTTCACAAACATGGGCGACCAAACCGCCCGACAACCCACCCGGTGGGGTGACGACAATACCCCGAGCCTTTTTAGGCTGACGGGTAAAAAGGTTACATATTAGCAAGACAACATATGCTGCTAGGCAACAGTCATAGGCAGGGTTAGCACTGGGCTTTGGTTTGGTTCAAAGTTTCTTCTAAATACTGAGTTTAACAAAGACCAGCTTAGCACCACATTTATATACAAAGCAGAGCTGGATCTTCCTGCAGACAGTGACGTACTTTAATGTTCCTTTTATTAGAACACTCAG
The DNA here is from genome assembly GCA_015108175.1 of Pelvicachromis taeniatus. NCBI lineage: Eukaryota > Metazoa > Chordata > Actinopteri > Cichliformes > Cichlidae > Pelvicachromis > Pelvicachromis taeniatus. The sequence continues at coordinate 15,647 of VURO01028234.1, forward strand.
TCCAAAAACAGGAAAAAACCTGCATACAGCTGCAGCGCATTCACGCTGAGTCCTCTTAGTCTTTCAGTTTTTTCTTAGTCTCTCGTCACCAGCCACCACTTTTCGGCCTGGAACATTTTACAGCAGTTTGTCTTACTTTTAAGAACATCCCACACTCTTTCCCTCGCTCGTCTTTCTATATCCCTGTTCTTAGTCAAACGCAGTATTGAAACAGCAGGAATGTGCCCCAATGCCTCTTCATCTTCTCTCTCTCTCGCTCACTCTCTCATCTGCCTCTCTTGTGTAACGACCTCAATCTGTCTGTCTCTGTTAGCTATCGTCTGCGACAATAATTCTGTAATACACTCAAGTGGGAAAACCTTGAAGTGGTGCCTTTTTCCTCTGCTCTCTCAGTCAATTCGCTGTTTTTTTATTGGCAGTGCTGTTTATCAAAAACAATTTTGCCAAAGCAACGTTCAAAATAAGCAACGGGGGTGTGAAACAGAGTACAGACATATGCGGTATAATTTAGCAGTGATACATGCGAGCAATGTGTGTGCTCGTCTATATAAGCAACTCTGCGCGTCCCAGTCCGTGTGTGTGTGTGTGTGTGTGTGTGCGATTTCTTTTATGGTTTTCACATTGGTATCTGAGCCTCTGCCGGCCTTCGCAACACAACAAAACGAAACAAAACAGAGGAGAGAAGATCTGCGCTATCATCCCCAGGCAGGCCACCGCTCCCTGTCTGTGCGCACCGTTACCTGTTGGTCCTCATATAATTACAGCAGCCACCCTCATCCATCACAGTATTGTTGTGGTGTTCGCAGGGCCCATTCTTTCTCTGGCTCAGCAGCGTTACATAAAGAAACAATAACAAAGTCTAAACAAGCACCATCCACCAAAAGGAGGGGGACAACAGAGGGAAGGACATAGTGCAGAAAAGACACACGCACACACACACACAGGGTTATTACAGTACAATGGTTGGTTGTTTTTTCGTCTTTTTTTTGCCTGGTTGGAAGTTTGTGCTGACGACTGATGCACTGCGAAGTGGAGAATGAAACAGTAGATACTCTTTTTACTGCAGTAACACCGTGTTGAGGAACCTGCACTGAATTCACTTTCAGATCTGTTTTACCTGTGATGCTAAAACAAAGGCAGGAGGCTAAAGGGGGATTTTTACTGCTACAAAGTGCTGAGGTAAAATCTGTGTAATACAGGAGGGGGGCGGCGTTAGCTGTGAATATAAAGACACTGGATCCAAACACTGATGCTTTCTAGGGACAATTACCTCCATAAGCAAAGATAGAGTGGACCCAAATTGTTTTTTGGTCATTCACTGTCAATGTCCAGTGTTTTATAATGATGTTGTTGACATATAACTTTGGTGGAATTATGAGCCACTATTTCAGTCTCCAATGATCACTTTTAGCCTAATGTTTTGTTTAGTTTTTCAGTTTGTGCTAATGACGAAGCACAGACAAGTGACAAGGTTTAACATAAATTCATTTCCGTGTTCAACATGAAGTCATTGCGATCATTTCTATGCAATAAATCACTCTCAGTCGTAATTTTTGATCATAAAGATGGACACAACTTTTTAAAGTTTCTTTAAAGTTTGCTTTAAAGAGAGTGCTGTGCTGCACTCCTTCAGATATCTGTAGATGGACATAGTCAGTGTGACACCACCCACTCGCTTGAACATAGAGAGGTCTTGAACAACAGAGGTATGTTTCAATAAACAAAATGGAAAAATGGGGAAACTTTTTGCACAGTGCAGCAGGTTATAGTATTTATTTGGATGATAGGAAATGTTCATGTAGAATGCTAATCCTGGTTAGCATGAGCTATAGAAGTATAAGACACATATTTTTTAGTAAGTAAGAGAGTGATCAAATAAAACAGGTTTTTAGCCTCAAAGATGGATCTTCCAGGAAGTTCAACCAGCAAGCCGAGTCGCTGAAATGATCTCAGTGCCAGCTCACACCCAACGATTGCTCCGCTTATTCCCTTCTGCACATCATATTGCCATGTCAAATACAGGACGTGCTAAATAAGCCGCTTAAGATTGGATACAGTTGCTACTGCCTCTGTGAATCGTTTTGCAAGGTCCACCCCAGTTCCTCCTTTCATGATATTCATGCGGTGTCAGACTTAATCAATGTCATATTTGTTGTCACTGATCCCTCTTCTGTTATATGAGGGGTTTCTGCTGCCACTGCCCCGACCTTTAAGCCCACCATGTACAAATGGGAAGGTCCCAGAAACAAAGCCATAGCACCAAATATGAAGTACTGCAGGTGGGTTAACGATGCTATTTTGAATAAAGTGGTCTTGACAGAAAATAAATTACTTAGAAGGCTGCTAAGGCTGGTAAAAGTTACTAAACTCTACTCACAAACTTTTTGGTTTATTTTACTTTTTTAGACTATTACTATTAGACTGCACTATTAACCTGAACTGGACTCCAGGGTATGGAATATTTTATGGTACATGTCATTTCAACAACAAATATCTTTGGTGTTTTAACAGACGTTTTAAAATATCTCATTATGTATAGTTTACTAAGATGTTTTTTTGTGCTATGTTGTATAAGTTAGGCAGCATGTTTTGTGCCTCCATGTGCTCTGGGTGGATGGATACGCCATAATATAATATAACTGCTGCCGGACTTCATGTGGTGAACAATGATAGACAGGTAGAGAGAGCAAGCCAAAGAGAAAGCTATCCCAAATCCCCAAATGGATGATTCGAAATGAAATCTTTGACTTCTAGGACTTTTCGCTTCAGCACCAGTAGCAATACTTTTTATTACAAAGTTTGTTATTCTTGCTTGGGGTTTTCTGTGTTCATGTTGGTTTATACAATGTGGCAGGGTGCATGTTTTAAGCATAGCTGCCTATCAGCATGCATGCGTTCAGAGAATGACTAAAATAATCTGACATCTCACTAGTCTAACATGCCAGGGGAGAGACCTTGACTTTACCAGCAACACAAAGTAGTGAGAATCTCCAAAAAAATAAAAAGAAAGAAACTAAATGCAAACATGAACAGATAATCACAGAATAGTGCCCAGTGTCCTTTAATAGCACTGCAGATTTTGGTAGCTATCCAATACCAAGTAAATACAGGGCTAGTATTACTGATACGAATACCAGCACCAATGCTTTTTAATCTATAAAGGCAACTTATGTGGGGGAGAGCAGTGCGTCATTATTTGTGAGATTAATCATCACTGATAATCTGATAAAAATAATCACAAAACTGACGAGCTGGTGTTTCCTCAATAAGAACTTTTACTCCAATGAGGATAATACTGCAATTTCCCCCTTGCTAAGTGGGTGGAGAGAAAAGCAATCAGTCTAGGTGACCTGATTCAAACCACTCCGTAGATCACTGATAACACTTTTTAAATTAATGCTTAACAATAAAGAATGAAATAGACAAATCACGTATAGGCTTTTTACATTCCACCCTCTACCGTCCCCATACCTGTATGATCTCTTTAGCAAATCACAGAATCTCAATACTAAAACCATGAGTTTGTTGTTACTTTAACTTATTGGCACATTGTTGGCTAAGTTTGACAATAATTTTTCTCAAAGAAACATTTATTTAAGACAATTCAGCGAGCTACATACTGAACTTGGAGGACATAAACAAAGTATTGATTCTAGCTATCAATTAAATACTAATATCAGCATATTTAGGAACGTTTTTAATGGACAGTATGGATGCAAGTCAGTGCAGATATTAGTTGGCGTCATAACCTACTGGTCTGTGGACTCTCAATTTAAAAGCCAAGAAATTTGGCCATTGCAACAGGAAAATCACAGACACTACAAAGTCATATCATAGCGGCACGTCAATCATGAGGCAGCCCTGTCCTAACGCAGCTTTAGGGCCTACCCTGCTTTTTCATCTTCATTACTCTAAATGGGACAATGTCAAACGAATTGGATGTCATGGCATGTCAAATAAGACTACTGATAACATAAACTCAACAGGAAAGTGTTTAATGTGCTAATAAAGCTTGGTTTAGGGTTCTTTTCATATAGGACTTTCCTTCTGTCGTTCTTGGCTATGCTGTGTGGCAGGCAGGAGGAAGGACCCACATGCAGGACTCAAACACAGAACTGTAACTTTAAACTGCAGCTTTATTGCTGGGAGAAACACTCCATTAAATAAACTCGTGAAACCAAAACCCTGAACATGGAAACTAAGAATCAACACTGGGAAACTACGAACTGAAAACACTAGGACAAGGAGACAACACACAGCATTATGACGGTACGACGCAACAACAAGCAGGGGAAGACTGAGGGCTAAAATACACAAGCAGGATGGGAAACAGGTGGAAACACAGCTGGGACTAATCAGACATAAAGAGACAGGGAAGCAAAACTAGATACACTAACACAGCGCACGAGACAAAACAGGAAACACGAGACATTCACAAAAACACGGACTAGACACTGCGACATTGACGCATGACTGACATAAGAACATAAGAAATAAAGATGACCAAAACCAGGAATAAAAACAGTCGGAATATTAAATCAGAATCTGAAACACAAATACAGTGTTGCCGATCCAGTGACACTTTTCTTCTTTATTACTTTGCAACCAAAGAAGCTGCTCCCTGGTGGCCACTAGTAAGAATGCAGGTTTAAGATACTGGCACAATGGCTTCACAACTTATACTCCATACAGTCTATGCATTATATGCATTAACTTACCCTGTAAGCATCCATCCATCCATCCATCCATTCGCAGCCGCTTATCCTTTTCAGGGTCGCGGGGGGCGCTGGAGTCTATCCCAGCTGTGTTGGGGCGAGAGGCGGGGTACACCCTGGACAGGTCGCCAGTCTGTCGCAGGGCTAACACACATAGACAGACAACCACACAGTCACTCCTGCATTCACACCTATGGGCAATTTAGAGTTTTTCAATTAACCTGTAAGCAGTTTCAGCAAATTTAAAAAAAAAAACACATGTAAATTCATCGTCCCTTCCTACTCAGTCAACTCTCACAGTATCACTCGAAAAGATAACTTGTCACCACCCACAAACCGAGCAGTCAGATCAGCGTCTTTTTTGTCTGTTCCTGTTAAACTCACTGTGACACTGTCAGAGCAAGCAAGCTCTCTGGATGCATTTATTCTAAGTGTTAAGATATTTCCAGATCAGCCTAAAAGTAGCCAGTGAAGGGTTTTTGAACCGATTTGAAAAATGTGCAAAGAATTATTGATCTGCTTTTGTTCCACTGATTAACTCTAAAGGTCGCATAAAGGTACAGTTATAAAGAGATATAAACAGGAGCTTTGGGGAAAATCTTATTCAAACACCTGTTTCACTTTACTATCAAAGCATGACGCTGCATTGCTTCTACTGTACATGAATTAAAACACACACACACGTGCACAGACACACACACACACAGGAGACACATTTGCACCCTGGGATCTACCCCACTTTAGACCAGACATCAATAACATGCTTTTTTTTGTTCTCTGTCAACACAGATGCTGTAATTAAAAGCAGCAGATGTGTTCTGACTGAACTGAGGATGGCCATAAGAATGCAGATAAAAAATGGGACAGATGAGTGGAAGGACTCGGAAGACACAAATAAAGGGGGGAGGTTAATTGAATAAAAACCTCCTTTAGACAGGCTTAGGGAACACTTTTTGAAAAGAACATTTGCCTTATTTCTGGCATTTTAATCCTATTAAAATGAATCAGATTATTTAAATTAAATTACTTAGATAAATAGTTTTTTTGAAAGGTGAAAATGCTTGATTTAGTTACGTCCAAATGTTTTTTTAAAAACAGGCCACAAATGTGGAACTGCACTGTATTACCATTCCTTGTGTAGCCAGGCCTGGAGGGCCAAACAAAGAGTCTGCAGCGGTTTCTTTTCTTCAACTAAGTCATCGATATTATGTAAAAAGACAAGAATGACTCAATCTGATTCATTGGCTTTTGAAAAAACAGGTAATTATCATAAATGCAAGGGGGTTGCAAAACCCTGTTCTGTTCACAAAGTTGCAGCAAATCAGTCATTCCAAACTCTTAAATTGCCTCATTATTTACAGAATCAAAGCTCGGGTGTACTCGTTTGGGTACATGCCATCATTTGGGCATTTAAAATGTCATTTTATTAGGGGAACTAAAGCCTGGCAGCTGAATGTCTTCAGTCCATTTCCAGCTCATGGTTTTGCTTTTAGTGTGCTTTGAAGAGGAGAGGAAAGATTTGGATTTTTTATGTTGGTAACGCTAATGGCGAACAGAGAATTAGAAATTCTGAGTGTGTGAGCAGAATAATGAGTAATGATAAGAGGTCCTCTGTAGCTTGTGGGGCATGGTGTTTATTGCCCATCTTTTATAGCCATTGTTGGGACATCACAGGGGAGAACATCAAAAGAAGACATTTCTCCAAATAAGTAATTGTTGCCTTCTTCTTTATGAACACAGAGAGAGAGAGCTCTTAATAGATATGTCCACTGATGAAGGTTAACCATATGTACATATATATTTTTTTGACCGATAGTATATTAGTATGCCAGTGAATTCACACTGCACACAGTGCTAGTAGAAAATAAACCATGGTAATCTTAGTAATAACAGATCTTTCTTATTACCGTGCTGGGAGATACTGAGTACGTCACAGATTTGGGATTTCCAAGCTCGCATTGGAACAGAAACAAGTCAGCGTGTGAGTGTAGGATTTTTTTTAACCTTGAATTATGCTAACAAAGCAAGTAATGGGTGGAAAATGTTAATTATCCCAAGGAGTAAAACTCTCAGTTAGCACACAGTGGCTGATAACTATTGTTTCAGCACTTTACAGAGGTGGTGATGATTTCACACAGAGGATGGAGGAAAAGGCGCATTTACTATCGTTATCTGTTTGAGGTTGCTTGACAACGTATGTTTGTCAAGTTGTGTGTAATCAGAAATAATTTTCTGATCAATTCAACGTGTGTTTCAAGGTTTAACTGAACTTCTACTTAATGACAGACACAGTTGTGGAATGCTTTTATTTTTCCACAGAGAAAATGGAAACCTTTGTCCACAGTATATCCACAATCTTGTCAATTTTAAAGGACTAGCAATCACTGTTTAAACCTGTTCTCCATATTCCCCTTAGCTCAAAAGAATTTGAAAGAATAAGAACTAATTATATCACCTTCCCAATCCCTTCCAAAGCAAAAGAAGTCCAATTTAAATTTTTAAATAGAATTTATCCAACAAATAGGCTCCTTGGTGATAGATTTAAATTAGAAACTGGTAATTGTGTATTTTGTGAAACAGAAGAGGAGCATTTGGACCATTTATTTTTTTTTTTGTGCAATTTTGTACAGTTCTTTTGGTTGGCGTTTCATACCTGGCTTCGATTGAGTGGGATTCAGATGATCCCATTTACCTTGAATATGATACTGTTTGGAGTGTTTTTGAAGGAGAAGAAAGAAGAACAATTATTGTGTTAATGTTCTATTAATCCTATGTAAGCAATATATACATAAATGTCGATTTTTTTCAGACCAAACCAAGTTCATTGGAAAAATGATTTAAATTTGTTTGTTAATTGAAAAGAAAAAGGTTACATGTTT
>VURO01028235.1:0-24305 GCA_015108175.1 Pelvicachromis taeniatus
CTCATGTAGTGCAGCTTGCAGATAGGGGCCCCCCTCCCCCCAAATGAAAGTCACACCACCTTCAACTTATCATTTTATTGGACAGACATGTGGCAGGTAGCATTATTTGAAAAAAAAAAAAAAAAGTTGTTTTTTTTTTAAGGGCCAGTGTGAGGCATCAAAATGTGGTTTGTTGCCTCAGGGCAACGCTATGCAGTAGAGGGATAAACTGTGACTTTGGTAAAGATTTAGTGAACAATATTCAGTAGTTACCTTAAACGGTGTAAATCACAATAATATGTCTAGTTCGTTATGGTGCATAGGCTACATTTATTGCCTAAAGGACTGTTGTAATAAATGTCTCACACTTTTTGGTATTGTGTCAAATCGAAAAACTATCCCACGACGTCACTCTATGGGCGGAGCCTGTCACGCCCATTGGAGCTGCTTGTCAGTGCAGAGAAAAGCGTTTCGCCAACAGCTCAGAAATGTCTCCGATAAATGACTTTAATGTAACTTACGAAGCGATCAACGAAGGCGATACTTTTTCTGAAGGAGATACTATAGTTGGAACAGTTAGTTTCAGTCTGACAAAAGCGGTCAAAGTCAAGAGCGTTTCTGTAAAGGCCAAAGGAGGCGCAAACGTACATTGGTCAGAAGGAAGTGGAGATGACGAGAGATCGTACAGTGATCACAGGAGATATTTCAAAGTGAAGGAACTCTTAGTTGCAGAAATTGCTAAAGGTAAGATTTACTCATTTAGAACTTGGACATGGTTTGTTATTGTGCCATTCCTAGCAGGACTATTTGATGCCATTTCACTTCCCATGACAATATAACGAGTTTGTCATGATCACTGGTGTCTTTTAGTTTTATTCTAAGCAATTCCTGTATATTATGATCATTACTTTCTTGCGCTTCTAGTTTGGTTGTTATCTACAATTAAATTTTCATGAAAATTTTAGTTTTTAAAAGACGGTGCTTTAAGCTGCTGTAATTCCCCAAGGAGTCTACACAGCGGTGGGATTAATGATTTAGCGCAGAATTTACGCACGAAAGACTGGTGTTTTAACCATTTCACCACAATCTGATGATTGTGGTGAAATGTTTGGCTATTTGGCTATTTTAGAGTGTAATTCTCTTAATTGTTTGCATATTTTCTCTTGTATCCGCCTGGTCAGACTATTCACCTGTCTGCCTTTCCCTATTTGTCCCTTCCTGTTTTGTTAGTTATTTGTCTTCCGTGTCTTGTGACTAGTTTGAATTCGACCCTCTTTTCCACTGCAGTCGTGACTGTTTGAGGGTTCCCTCTTCTGTTACACTCCTTGATCGCCCCGTGTGTTTATAGGCTATAATAGGCTACACTATTTGTTACGACGTCTGTTCACTTCCGCCGTGTGCTTTTCGACTCTGGTCCTGTTAGTTTTTATACTTTGCCAAACTATTAACAAGGAGGCGGGGGTCGATATATAGCATTATATTCCGATATTTTGCCTGGCTTTATCGATACAGAGACACCAAATATATATTTTTTATTCAATCAGTTACAAGGGCTGATCTCACCAAGAGGGCAAATCTCATGCACTACCATCCAGAGATAACATTCTTAACATTTAATTGTCTCAACTGATAAACCAATCAACACTGGACACATTTCGCTTGACAAAGCTACCTCCTAATAGGCGCTACAGTTCTTAAAAGTAGAGTCTTAAGACCCTGTATCATAGAGTTATAATAGCCTTCAACCAGAAATTATAAAAACTTCAAAGGACATTTTCTATAGCTTCTCTCTTGAGCAACTGTGTACATTGAAATATCTGCAATTGGTGTTTTTGAGTATATAAAACTAAACAAAATATGGAATTTGTCCTCTTGAAATGTATATGGTTCAAAGCAAAAAGCTACTTTGGTCCCACTGTACCTCTGATTCTCTCTCTTCTCAATTATCATTACTCGAGAGTCTTGCATTCTCCTAACTCACTAGACACAACCCAGTCACAGGCACTGTAGGATAGACCATCATTTTGCAGAATTCCCAAAGAGTCTTTTCAAAGTTAAAGTCATCTTCAGTGTCAGACACTGATAGGTGCTTATCTTTATTGTCTTTTTTTGGGAGTAAAAAATATGACTGACCTGGTAATGGCCAGGTTACTGAGCTGGTTACATCCATGGTTGCCATGGTCTTCTAGGTAGAAACATAGCAAGACAATATGATGATAAATACATTTTAAAGATCCCTGACTTAAAAAAAAAAAAAAAGTTTTCTGTGAAGATAAGAATAATTAGAAAGGTGTGCGAAAACAAGATGAATAACAGTACATACATACATGAGTGTTGATTGTTTAACTGTAGAAAAAGTAAGATGTAACTACTGATGCTTCAGTGAGTTCTGTTAAAAGTGTACAAGTTAGTATGGCGTAAGCTTTATTTGCCACAGGAGTTACCACAGCAGAGGTATCCACATATTTGATTTGTCAGATTGTTTTTTGCTGGATTCCTGATACAGCCCCTCCACGGATTTGTCTCAACTTCCCTTCTTCCAGATGATCTTTTGCTGATAGGAGAAACATTAAACACAACATGGATTAAATGAGAATCTCCCCAAAGTAAAATGCAGCTATGATTAGTTATCATTGCCTACCTATGATCATTCAGGATGTCTGCCATATTAAAACTTTAAAATGTCACAAGCTCAACTTATATAATGATAAATGAATAAGGATATGTGGAATCAATCTATATGTGGTATTATGGATTGTTAAAAAACATGCACAGAAGGAAATAAAGCTGTTTAACTTGTCTGCACTAAGAAGCATAAGTACATTTTAAGAATATGAACTAAGTTAAGTGATCAGTAGTAAATTGTAAATATATCATTCATCCTCTGTGAAGGTGCTGCCATTTTTAAAAGTCTCTACAGGAAAGTTTTATCACATTTCTCTTGCAGGCACTTCACTTCCCCAAGGGGTCCACATTTTCAAGTTCAGGCTTAAAATCCCAGAGAGGTAAGTGGGAATTTTGGTCTGCAAGCATTAATACCGTATCATAGCTTGCCTTTGCAAACAAATTCTTTAAACACTGTTTCTGTTTTATAGGGACATGCCGTCATCCTTTGCAGGATGCCATGGAAAAGTTGTCTACATGGTTGAAGCAAAGATATCTAGGAGCTGGCGATGGCCTTCTATAGTACAAAAAGAGATCAAGTTTGTTTCTAAGGCATTTCTACCCACTCCTCAAGTAATGGTAAACACTACAATGATTTGTTAGAACATTGATACTTGGAAAGTTTATTATAACTTTTAAAATGCAATTCAATGAGGCATTAAGTTGACCTGGAAAATGTTTGTCTGCATGTTTTGTTATAGTGTCCACAATCTGGTACAGTGAGTAAAAAGATGAGTGGTCTCTCCAAGGGACAGGTCCAAATGTCTGCTACTATTAACAAAGGAGTTTGTTTTCCAGGTAAAGTGTTTGCAAGTTGAAAAATCTAATATATAAATTAAAAAAAAAAAGCAGTTTATAGTTAATATTTGCTTTTGACAGGTGAAACTTTATCTGTTGTCGGCAAAATCTGCAACTCTTCCTCCAAGGACATGAGGCCCAAATTCAAACTTCAGCAGAGAATTGTGTATCGTGCTGGTAGCTCGTCTACGTCCAGTGAGAAAACTCTATTTAAAATGGTCGGGGACAATATAAATCCAAACTCAGAGGAAAGTGTCTCCTGCCAAGTGACGATTCCCATTGATGTCATCATCCTCCGTAACTGTGAAATCATCTCAGTGGACTATTACATCAAGGTATGAAACAAAGTTATAGTTATTTTGTATAGCATTACCTCAGAAATGAAACTGCATGTGTGTGTGTGTAAACATTTTCAGGTAAGTAATAGACACGGAAAATACGTGTCTTAAACTCTTTAAAAATGTATACAAAAAATAACTGCAGATCACACAATTAAACTGTTACTATTACAAAATGCTGTATAAAATTTGAATAATAACATCTAAATTATTTATGACAAGTAATTGAATCAGTAGTTACAGACATTGCACTTTGATTCAGATGTTTACTAACGTCTTACTGTCCTGTTTCCCAGGTGTATGTGGACATTAGTTTTGCCATTGATCCAGAGGTTGTGTTTCCATTGGTCATCGTACCCCCCACATTTGCTGACTTTCAGTCTGGTGAGGCTCTGGGGCCTTACCCACCTGGGACACCTGGGGCTCCAAGCTACAGCGACTTCGCTTCCTTTAACCAGTGGCCACCAGGTGCCCCACCATATGGGTTCTCAGCTCCAGCGTTTGCATCACCCTCAGTACAATATCCAGGACCTACTGCTCTGCCTCAGTTTCAGCAGGAAGAACCACCTCCATCGTATACGTCTCTTTATCCCAACCCGAATGAACAACCATAGAAGCTCAAATGGATACTGAGCAAATTAATGCACTAAATATTAATAGTAAGTGACACCTCAAAAATAACTCGAAGTATGGGCTAATGATTCTTCAGTTGGGTTTGGAAAACAGACATCAGTGTAAAGTTCTGAAAGCCGAAATAAGAGACAAGAAGATTGGTTACCACGTGTGTGTGCCTTTGGTGGCTGTTGAGCCCAGAAAATAACGGAGTGATGGATGTCCCCACTTCTTGTTGGTCAATTAGCAGGACAGCTTTCCAGGTGTTGTCACACGAAAGAACTCAAAGTTGCATACAAAAAACACAAAGAAATGACAGCACATAACTGATGACAATTACTAGTTTGCAAGTCAAATGGAAAGGGTGCTGCTGTAAGGCTGGCATTCACTTATTAATTTGTTTTTGTTCAGGAGTATGTGCCTGCAGGTAAATAGTGAGCAAGCCAACACTTTGCTGTGAGTTTTACTTCCATGTTGTCTTTGTGACAACCATGATTGTTGGGGGTTTCTGTTTTCTTTGTATTATTGTGGGGTCTTTACCTTACAATAGAAAGTGCCTTGACTGTTGTTGTGATTTTGCTGCTATATAAATAAAGTTGAATTGTATTGAATTGGAACCTTGTCTGACCTTTTGCTTCTTGTCTGCTGTCACTGGGTTTTATAGTGGAGTCATCAGACACTTGTTTTTGCCAGTCATTTCCAAGAAAGTGTAGTCATGTGTCCCTTGATAGGTGTTTACTCTTTGAACGGTTTAGTTTAAACATTTGCTAGCACAGAGATAAGGTCATATCCAGATGCATATACATTGTATTTATACTACATATGAGAACATATTTTATGCCATTTATTTATTTTAATATTCATATAATTATTGGTGCGGATATTATGCTGAAGCAGACGGGGTGATGGCAGGTTGGTGAAAGACAGGAGAAGAAAATGGAAGAATAAAAAATGGAAAGAGAGCTAAAAGAAGGTGGGGGGGACAGACAGGCAACACCCCCCTGAGAACCACAGGTGGACAGGGAAAGACCCAGTAGAACTTGGGCGTCCACTGCCCCCCAAAACTGCTGAAGACCCAAGCCCACACATCCAGACGGACGGAGTTACCACAACCAAAGGTAGGAATGTCAGGTGACCAGGGGCAGGGGGCAGCCAACCCTGGCAAAGGCTGGCCACCCCAGCGTGAGCTGTGGATGGGGCCCCGGGTTTAATTACAGAAAGTTGTAAGTGTCTGCTACCTTCTTTAGGTGGGCCTGGATCACTGTTCCACAATATGGTTTTTGCTTATATTTGGGGGGTGGGGTGTACTCTCTTAGCTGATGATGACAGTTAATGTGTAAAAGGAATGGAAAGGGTGCTGTTGTAGGGCTGGTATTGATTTATTAACTGGGGTTTTTTCTGTGAATTTTACTTCCCTTTTTTAAAATCGTCTTCCTTACATTGTAACCATGTTGACCTTTGCTTTTTGCCGGACAAACCGCCGGGCTACCTATGAGCCTCGGGTCACCGTTTAAGTTTCAATATTATAGGACCTCATGCTTTGATTTGATTTATTCACCTACTTGTGTTATTTTTGAGAATATGACAGAATATGCTTGGTAGATAATTTCACTAAAACTATTAAATTACTCTTCAAGTAATTCAGTCCTGGTGATGTCCTTCTCAGTTTGTCAAGGGACAGTTCTAACCAACCTGCACAGAGGTATGTTCTGGCAGCTAAGTCCCCGTTTGACTCACTTGTCACCCCAAGAGTCGGATAGACTTTGCAGTCAGAGTAGGGGTGTAGCAATTTTAATTCAAAAGCACCTACAGTTTAAATGCACCTGGATGGTTAAGGATGAATATGAGATTCAAGGTCATAGGATGATTTTAAGCAACATATATGCACCAAACATTGACAACCCTACCTTTTTTGGAAACTTGGAATGTATAATTAGCAATATGGGTGGCTACCCAATCCTGATAGCGGGGGACTTCAATGAATGGATATACTAGATCGAAGCACTCCCTCACAGCGACACTCTAGATCAGCTGCTGTTGCTCTAAAAATGTTTAAGACCTTGGGTTTAGTAGATGTATGGAGAGTATCCACAAGAGACTACGCTTGTTATTCTGGCCCACACAACGCTCTGTCGAGGATTGATTATTTTCTTATGTCAAATTCCATCATGCCCATGTCTTGCTCTATTGGTAGTATACATTTATCTGATCATGCCTCGGTGCCATCTGAACTCATTTGGTAGCCCCCTCAAGTCTCCCAGATGAAGGCTAAACTCAAGCCTTTTGCATGATTCCAACTTTCTTAACTCCTTAAGAGAGCAGATCAATTTTTATATAGAAATGACTCCCAGTGTGGGTGTGGCATGAGAAGCTTTAAAAGCTTATATCAGAGGGTTCATCATCCAACATGCCTCATATAAGAAAAGAACTGATCTGGCCAAGCAGATAGATCTGGAGAGGAAGATTACCACAGCTGAAGCTCCTTTCAAGGCAGACATGAGCTCAGCAAGTCTGACCCACCTAACTAGACTTAAATATGAGTTTAACTCAATTTTGACTCAGAAAATTGAGTTTTCCTTATTTCAGGCTAGGCAGAAACACTTCGAAGATGGAGATAAACCTGGCAAATTGCTTTTATAGCTTCTTTTATTAAACAGAAAGAAGCTTAGACCATCATTGCAGCAATTAGAGCACAGGAAGGCACTATGGTGTCAAAACCCATTGAAGTAAATAAGGTCTTTAGAGATTTCTATGTGCAACTCTACTCCTCAGAACTACAAGCAACCTCACAGGAAATTAACAGTTTTCTCTCCCCCCTCAATCTCCCAACTTTCTCTAAGGCACAACTGGACATCCTGGATGCTCCAATTTCAAGAGATCTTAAGGTAATCAAAAACCTCCCAACTGATAAGGCCCCTGGGCTGGATGGGTTTACAACAGAATTTTACAGGAACTTTGCGGAGGAACTCTCCCCTTTACTCCTACAAATGTTTGATGAGGCCTTGGACAAGGGCAGCCTGCCACCAACATTGTCAGAGGCACTCATTTTCCTTGTCTTAATGAAAAAACAAAGACCCATTTGACTGTAAGAGTTACAAACCAATAAACTTGATCAATTGTGACAGCCTTCTGCCCCAAAACCTTGTTCCAGCTGGAGGATTTCAGCTGGCCTCAGAAAGGCATTAAATACTTGGGCATTACATTCCCCCCTTTGTTATCTAACATAGTACAGGGTAATTCTGAACCGCTATTGGACAAGTTCAGAACCAACCCCTCACCCTTTGGGGCAAAGTTAACATCATTAAAAGGAACTGTGCTCCAAAATTCAATTACTTACTATAAGCTCTCCTGCTAAAAATCCCATAAAAATATTTTAAAATTTGGAAGGCTGTACAACCAATTCATATGGAATAACAAACGTCCTAGAATAAAGCTTAAAAAGCTACAGCAACCAGTGGAGTTGGGTGGCCTGCGGGTCCCAAACTTACTGTTCTACCATTATGCTTGTAGTCTGAACGAGCCCCCCCCCCCATGGTTTAGTCTTGAGAGTACTTTTTGTTATTTATTATTTGTTAAATCAACTATACGATGGGATATTCCTTTCTCACCAAGAACTATTAGTTTTGGGGGACACATCACTCTTTAAACATTTTCCACATAAGCTGCAGAGTGGGTGCAAACTGCATTGATGCTGGGGCCTAAGCTCATTATCTCCCAGTGGAGGGCCCCTTCCACCCCACCTGTCACTGTATGGCATAATCAGCTAAGGAGACTCGCCGCACTAGAACAACTCTCATACAGGCTTCTGAATAAAGTGGAGAGCTTTCACCTGAAGTGAGATTTGTATCTGCTCAGAATAAAAGGATCAGATTAAAACTTACAGTGAGACAGTCACTGGGATCAATCAAATATTAATCCCCTAAAAAAAGGAAAAGTTACAGGCGTGTGTGTTTGACGTCATGGGCACAGTGTTGAAACTTTGACTTTATCCTGTAACTCTTCACTGAGTTCTCACTTTTCAGACCTGAGTCCTTTTTCTGCTTTTTAGCAACAACTGAAGTGAACTGTGTTTTGTTTTTTAGTTGCAGAGATTCACAAATCATTAAAATGCCCATGCATGCCTTTTTCTCAGCAGTGCACAAACCCAGCGATTTGCGAGTATTTTTTTTCTGACTTAAACTTCTCTCTATCGGAGCCATCCATGAACTGTTGAAATCTTTGTCAAAATACAGCTCTTAATGTGACCATGATAGTGTGTCAGATGAACGTCTGATAATTTATAATGTCTGAGTAATATTGACTATAATAAGTTCCTACAGCTTTACACATCCTGCAGAAAGAAAAACAAAATAACAAGGATGATGCGAAGAGTACTAGTTACTTAATTAACACACGGAGAGCTCGGGACCTGAGTGTAAATACAGGTAATGCTTGAATTGGCCCTCAACTGGACAAATCATATTGATCATAACTGAATTTTCTTGCATGAGAGTGAAACATTTATGAAAAAGTCCAGCCGGGTTCTTTTGAACCTCCTTAGAGCATACTGATTTTTCTTCACCCTCCTCTCATATATTTTAACTGCCACAGTTTTTTTTTTCAGAGAGAAGCATGTGTAAAACATACACAACTTCATTAACATGTGTGCTCGTTTCTTAGCAGTTAATTTGCGCTGTTCGGCAGGTAATTATTAAAATGAACAGACTGCATCTTTGTATATAAATTAGTGCACTGTTGCATTTCTGCTCCCCTGGTCACATATTTACAAATGAATAAACACACTACGCTGCCTTAGTCACAAAACTTACAATGTGCCATCTGATCCTAAATATCACGATGGCAGCGTTGAGAACTCATTAACTCTCTGTTACTATTTTTGAAGGTGCTGCTTTTAAAAAAAATTCTAAAGAAAAATTTAATCACATTTCTCTTGCAGGCACTTCCCTTCCCAAGGGGGATCACAGTTTTAAATTCAGGGCTAAAATCCCAGAGGGATAAGTGGGAATTTCTGGCTGCAAGCATTAGTACCGTGCTATAGTTTGCTTTTACAAATAACTAGATTCTGCTTTTTTAGGAAGATGCCTTCGTCCTTCCAGGGGAAACATGGATTGTCTATGTGGTTAAATGGTAAATGGCCTGCATTTGTATAGCGCTTTACTTATTCCCTTAGCACCCCAAAGTGCTTTACACTACATTCATTCACCCATTCACACACACATTCACGCACTGGTGATGGCAAGCTACATTGTAGCCACAGCTGCCCTGGGGCGCACTGACAGAGGCGAGGCTGCCGGACACTGGCGCTACCGGGCCCTCTGGTTGATTTCCAGAAGCTGGTATTTGCCTTCCACAGTGCATAAAGAGTTTGTTTCCAAGTGCTTTCTACACACCCTTTGAGTACCGTATTTTCCGTACTACAAAGCTCACCTGAATATTAGCCGCACAACTTGAAATTATGAAAAAATCATATTTTGTTCATACATTAGCCGCACCGGACTAAAAGGACCCGTGAAAACCCACGCCATGCGACACACCGCAGACATCCGAGGCCCGCAAGGCGGGCTCTGTCAGCTCCACCAGCCTTGGAAGAGCCCCGCGAAGACCTCCATCCAAATTCAGAGCAAACTGCCTTCTGCCAGTTGAAGATTCCTAGGGATGCCATTGCCACCCTCCATAACTATGATAGCCTCTTAGTTGAATATCAGATAAAGGTATAAAACTATTTCATAGGGATTTCATGGTGAACTTTGGTTGTAAATGTTTGTAGGTAAATAACAGATACAGAAAATATGTGTCTTAACCTCTTAAATAATTAATAACACTTAATAATTAATAACTACTATGAATATAAGATGCTGCATAAAAAAGCACAACAAATAATAAATTATATGTCAAATTAAAAAAAGCAAAATGTATAGTTTTACAAATTGTTTTACAAATTGCACTTTTATTTTAATTCTTACTTTAGTCTGATTTAATTGTAAATCCTCGGACTGTTTCCCAGGTGTGTCTGGACATTAGTTTTGCCTTTGACCCAGAGGTGGTGTTTAAACTGGTCATCGTTTGTCTCAGTTTTGCTGCCATTCAGCCTGGGGAGGCTGTGGGGCCTGACCCACCTGGGAGAGCCTGGGCTATACTTCCCTTGCCTTCCCCACTTTATCAGGCACTTGTCCCTCACTAGATTCCTGTATGCAAACATAACAAATGGCAATTATAACCAGTGGCCACAAGGTGCTGCTCCATACGGGTTTTCAGTTCCAGGATTCACATCACCTTCAGTACCTCCATACCCTACTGCTCCGCCTCAGTTTCAGCAGGGAGAACCATCTCTATTGAATCCATCTCTTTCGAATGAATGAAAAGAATGAATGAATGAAAGTGTGAATTAAATCATGTTATTGAGCCTAGATCTCACCTGTTGATGGCAGCAAAGGTCCAGCAACACTAAATGTAACAGTGCAAAGAGTTCTTTGATTCAGACGGCAATCTCTGATCTCTAAAGAGGTCTTTGAGTCTCTTATTAGTTTTTTGTTGATCCAAAGAGTCATCTGTGGTCGTTGTTTTTGCCTAGATTTGGGAGGCATAGTATATTATCTTTCTCAGCTGTAAATGATTCAGAATGCAGCCATTGGATTCTTAAGTTTTATGAAAAAGCCAATACATAACTCATGACAATTAGTGTGTAAAGGGAATAAAAGGTGCTATGTGCTAACACTGGCATTATTAATTAGAGATAGCGGTGGGTGTGTGTGGGTGCTTTTTTTGTGCCTGCAGGTAGTTAGTGAGTAAATTTGCTGTGAAAGTGTCTTCAACGGTTCTTCAAAAAAGCAACAAGTTAAACAGAAGGGGAACATTGCCAGAAATGGAAAAATAAAGTTCAGTCTTAGTCTCATAGAAAAAAGAAATCCAGAAACTTATAAACAGACGTGAAAAATATATAATTTAGTGAGAGTTTAATACTGTTTACTCTACTAATATTCTCCTATTCACCAGTGGGGTGCGCCACACATTTTGAGAACCACTGGCTTATGTGGTTAGTGTTCATATATTTAAGGTAAGGTGAGAAGGCCTTTTTGCAGTGTTGTCCTTAGGAGTAAGCTGCATTTTATCTTAAATAATATTTATTGTTGCGTAAGTGGTTCCATGTATGATGGAGACGTAAGGTTGTTGAAGTGAAACACTCACCATGGCTTGTGGCTTATGCATTTTGTTACAACCTGCGTGGCCTCTTTTAAATCACTTTGTTTTATTTTCTAACCTCTTCAGGGTTAAGGTCATTTTTGACTTACTCCCTAGCAGGTTTGTCATGCCTGATTTGTTGTCAGATTTGTGGCCGCCCTCTTGTTTTTGATCTACAAAACATGTTGGCTTAACCAGAGAGAGAGAGAGAGACAGAGAGAGAGAGAGAAAGAAAATCACAATATATAAGCTCAAAAGTGCTAAAGGAGCTAAAGTAGAACTACACACTAACTTTGACTGTATGGCAGATAATAAAACTAAAATCATATTTAGTTCTCTATAGAGGTTCAAGCAAGCTATGCATTTAGGTGTGTGGCATTTTATTTACTACAATGGGATGATATACTGGCCACTGGTTGCCAGTGGACTCCCACACTGAAGTCCAGGCCCAGTATTTTAATTGATTAGTACTGATTGGAGATCAAATTGTGATCTGTAATAAATTGTTTGTTGAGCTGAACTGCTGGTTAATAGATGCAATCTAACATTTCTCTGGATATTTCTCTGGATATTTACATTTGTTGAACAATTGCACGCTTTTAATTTATTTTTGGGAGAGTAAATTTTCCAGGCTGTAGACAGAGTCTTCATCCAGAGATCTATTGATCTATTGAGAAAGCAACAGTGAGAAACTAACAAAATCAGAGATGCCAGTCACAGACCTGAAGATGTCTTTGAATCTTTGAAAGACGGACAGTTTTGGAACATCTGCATTACTTTGAACTGTCAGTTACTGTGTCATTTGAACTCCATGTATGCTTTGAACCTAACCTGATCCATTAAAGTACACCTTTGGGGTGTTCCCTACAAGTTCTTAGAAAGACACTCTCAGAAGGAGCAGCTGTCAGTCTATGGCATGTAGAAACGAGGTACTCCCCTTTGTGTACCTATTGAAATAAATGAGGTTTTTTTTCATCATAAATAGTAAATCTAGTTCTACATTGCAGAGTGAAACTTAGTTTTTCCTCCCTCCCAGCTTCATTGATGTTATTGGTTACAGTTGATGTGACCCCCATCCTTTTATAGTTTTGGGGTAATTTTATGCTGTTATATTTCCTTTGTCATTTTATAGCATTTCTTTCATACATTATAATGCTGTAATGGTAAGTCTGAGTTTCCCATTTTGACCCATTATTACTGTTAAGGAGCATTCAGTTTGCACTTTTATATATTATCAAAAACAAACAATGGCTTTTTTTTTAGACGCAGTTATCCAGAACTTGAATGTATATTCTCCTGGCTACAAACGATACTCTTATCCCAGGATAAGAAGAAAAAAACATGTGGCGGGAGAACATGTTTTTTCAAACCCTGCCAGTCACATACCACATGTCATTTGTTGGAATATTCAATAAATCTGGAAGGGAGACAGCTATGCTCTTTGGTTGTAATGTAGCTTTGAGCTTGCCCTACCCTCTTGAACTGAAGTGTGCATTACAGGTATTCCAAGTACTGCAGCTACAAGGCAGCGCTGTTTCCAAGAAAAACACACGTTCTTGGATATTGTGGCATGCAGAAACATGTGCTGCATGTTTTGAGTGACATTTTTTCATTTCCCCTTGCACACATATGGAACAGATCACATTGAATGTTACCAGGGCAATGTTACCAGGGCGAGTGTTATTAGCAGTAGAATAAAGAATAAAAATAGTGCAGTTTAAAGCAAATAAACAACATAGCTAAAGTGAAAGTGAAAGTACAACAGACTCAGACTAAACGCAAAACTGCAACACCAACAGACTTAAACTAAATAGTACTAGCTTGGTAATGTCATTTCAGTGATATATAGTAGGGCCTTATGTATTCTGAGGTAGTGCAAACATTTTCATATATTAAATAAAAGGTTAAAGAAGTAATAAAGGGCAAAAAACTAATTCAGAGATTGTACTAGTGAGCAGTGAAAATTGCATAAATATCTAAAACTCTAAGAAACAGCTGCAATAAGATACAGTACAGACAGAAGAGCCATTGTACAGTTTGACAGAGAACCACAGTAATGATTTCCTGAAGCATTCCTTATTGCAGGACGGTTAAATTAGCTTGAGGGAGAATGAACTCTATTGCCTCAGCAGCATGAAGTGAGCAGGTGGGATGGATTGTCCATGATGGCTTCCTGTTCCTCACTGATTCAGACGCCTCCAAATTCTGGCCAGTAATGGTTAAAGCCTTGTGAATCAGTTTGTTGATCCTGATGGCGTCTCTTAGCTACCATTTAGCCTGATAAGGCTGTGGGGTCTTATCCACCTGGGGTAGCCAGGGCCACACATTACAGTGATTTCTCTTCCTCTGCCTTGACTGCTCTTGTGGTGAAGAACAGCCTCCAAAGAGACTAAATTGGATTGACAGTTAGCTATTTACTTTATTAGGATTAATATTTAATATTTTCTTGTCAAGAGGGTATGCTGCAGGCAACCAGTGAGTAAACCCAAGATTTCTTGATAATTTATGTCACTGTTTCAATGATCTGTTATATTGTAACCTTGTCAGGCTTTTGCTGATGTTGTGGTGGGATTTCTAATGATATCATCAGAGGGTTGTCATTGGCTGTCATTTCCATAGATATGTTCATATTATTTTGATACTACGTTGTTAATCATTGTAAGATAAATTTAAGTATTTGCCTTGAGTTATTGCCACTTTTCATGGAAGTATAGAAAGCATGGTGTGATGTTTTGTAGCTAATTTGTCTTGAGACAAATTTGTCTTTATATTAGTGAAACCTTATTGATTGGAGCTGGTTTATTTTGTTCAACTTAAGCAATGAGTTATGATTTAGTTATTTAATTTTTTATTCTGGTGGTGAGTATTGTATTTAAGCAGCAGTTGACATAAATTTAATTTCATTTAAATTAACAGTGTATTTGTATTTATATTGCATGTATATGCAAACTGAATTTTGTCATTTATTTTTCTTGTTACAGACCCACATATACAGACCAGAGGTCTAATTATGTTTAATTTCAATAAAGGACCATGTGCATTGTAATCAGTGGCTCTGATAGCGATATATTTAATCCGTCATGGTACCTGGGTGTGGGAACCAAGGTCTTGAGTTTCTTGTGAATTTATGATTCCTTTTTGTTTTTGAGAATCTGATATTTTTAGGTTTGTTTCCTTGTTATTTTGTAATAATTGTCAGTAATTAGTTTACTATTAATAGATGTTGTTTTTATTCACTTATAGTTTTCTATAGGGTCTTTATGGTCTTTATTTTCTAGTCTAGTTATTTGACCAGAAATAGTGTTTGAGGCAGCGTAACTTTTACATTGCATTCAGTTAATCTGTCTCATTCTCTTCCGGTCTCACCTTTGATTTGTATTTCAGTGTCTCATGTCAAATTTTCTTCTGTATTTATTTGTGTTTTACTTCTTGTTTAGTTTTGGTAGTGGTTGTTCTTTGTGTTTTGTATTAGGTGAACATATTCCCCATCTCATTATGTTGTCTTCAGCTGTAACCATATCTGTTTCAACTTCCCTCTTTACATTTTTAGTTCAGTCTAAAATCTTTGTCTCTCCCTGATGAGTAAATGTACATTCTTAGACCCAAGTTTATTCCTTGGTTCCCCCTCTGTAATTGATCTGTATTAGCCTATTATATTTTCCTAAAATGTGGCACCAACACTGTACTTGTTGACCACTCATCAGATTTCTAGGTAAAATAAGTAAATGTTTGAATTGTGTTTTTTTAAATATTTAATCTTTACAAACCCCAAAGAGTCTACCAGAGGCCTGGGAGCTTGAGTGTCCTTCGCTCTTCTGGACAGAGATCTTGGATGTTGTTCCTGTGATCTGCTGGAGCCACTTGTCTAGCTTCGGAGTCACTGCACCTAGTTTTCTGATTACCACTGGGACCACTGTTACCTTCACCCTCCACATCTTCTCGAGCTCTTCTCTGAGTCCTTGGTACTTCTCCAGCTACTCGTCTTCCTTCTTCCTGATGTTGTTGTCATTCAGGATCACTACGTCTATCACTATGGCCGTCTTTCTCTGCTTGTCTACGCCTAGGGGGCGTGGCATAGCATGTTTTATATGTTTTATGCTATGAGCTGAAGTCGGCCTTACTAAGCTTACTGAAGGAAGCTCAGACTGTGTTGTCACGTTGTCACAGCAATGTGCATGTATTAATTTGGTGATTTAAACATTTTTTAAATGTTGTGGCTTTGCAACCTGTCCAGATTGTACCCCGCCTATTGCCCTGTGGTAGCTGGGATAGGCTCCAACCCCCACGTGGGGAAGTGGATGGATGGATGGATAAAATGTTGAACTTGATTCTAATCTGCTGTTAAGTCTCTTACACTGTCAGAATTGTAGCTACAAGAACACAGAGTACACACCAGAATACCTGTTCAATCAGTCATATGTATTTGACTTTGATCTACTGAGAAACCAAAGTGATTCCCATGTCTTCTGTGGGACAATAAGCTTTAATGTTTAAATTGATCCAGTTAAAATAATTCAGAGCTTTAACGTGCAGCCACCAGTGATTAAATCAACCAGAATTCAAATGTTTATTTTCTGTGCACCAGATTAACAATTTTGTGCAGTATTCACTTTTTGTTCCTTTTCCAACAGTGTTGCATTTTACTGGTACATTGTTATGGTTTTCATAGATTTTTAATCACCATTTGACAGCTATCATTTTCTGTCATATGACTGTCAAAGTCATATGACAGAAGACTAAAATAACATTTGGTGTAGTGCTCTATTTCACAAGTTTTCTGTTGAATCTCCTTCTTTCCACAGTCTTTATCCAAGCATCTGTTGAGGAAACAGCGGGAATCTGTGTTATCAAAATCAAAGATGCTAATCGCAGCCATGAAAACATTGGCGTTGAAGGCTGGAGAGTCTTGCAACATTTGGATTATTTTGCACCATCATCTGCTCTGCTGTTTGTATTTATGTACGCTTTTGATTTAACCAACCCACTCCAAAAAACTGTCACTGTGCTGGAGCCAACACCCTGTCAAAGACAGAAACTTTGTTCTTAGAAACGTATAAGAAACGAGTTCCCAGAAACAGACTCTCAGGCTGAGCAGTTGTCAAGTTATAACATGTATTCACAAGATACTCCCTTTTTGAGCCTTTTAAGTGCCCTTGTTTTATTTTCATTTTACATAGCAACACCTGCGGATAGTAGAGAGAGTGAAACTTGCTTTTTTGTTATTGCTTATGGTTGATGCAATGCCCAACCTTTTGTGGTTTTGGGGTAATTTTATGATATTTATTTTTCCACTGTGGTGTCTCATTTGTACATTATAATATTGTAAAGGTAAGAACAAGTCTGACTTTTCAAGTTTGGGCCCGTTGTTACTGTTAATGTTCTATATTATCAAAAGAAACGATGGCTCTTTTGAGAAACACTTTTTCAGAACTTGAATATATGTCCTCAAGGCTGCAGATGATACCCTTATTCTAGGATTAATTACCTGAGAACATGTCTTCTCAAATCCTGAGATGCCGATAAAATACCCGAGGATTGTTGTTGGAATACTGAACTCTGAAATTGAAACAGCTATGTGATTTAATTGATGTAGTCTTTGAGCCTACCTTGCCATCCATTTGAGCTATTCGTTAAGAGGTATTCCAAGAACTGCAGCTGGAAGACAGTGTTGTTTCCAAGAAAAGCTTTTTGAATTCTTACATGTTATGACATGTAGGAACACTTACTTGTGTTTGTCTTCGTGGCTCATATCTGTCTCTCTCTCTCTCTCTCTCTCTCTCTCTCTCTCTCTCTCTTTAATTACTTGCATACTTGTATGGTACAGATTAACAGTTAGAATAGTGGGTTAGCCAGAGTTTATTTTTGCTGATGGCATGTATACTGTAATTTTTTATATTTTTTTTGCATTTCTCTCTTACCAAAATGTTTCCCCCCGCTGAGTTTACATAATGAAGTAATGTTTGTCTTTTGGGCTCAGTTGTTTTTCCCCCCTTGAAACGGTCACGTCACCTATTGTGGCATTTTAATGGTATGAACCAGTCAGCACTAGTCAGTTTCGGTATGTTGGTTTTGCTGTAGTGGGTTTAAGTCTTACTCTGATGCTGTGCTTTTTGGCATTTTATTAATTTTATTGTTTGTTGTGTTTACTGGCATTATCCATCTATTTGTGAATTTTGACATAAAGATGATATTATAGGATCCTGGTGTCTGTATTCAAGTCTCAGCATGATGATTTTAAAGCATTTTGTTGTTGACATTTTGCAAGAGATGTATTGTAAACTGCTGGCTTATGTAAAGCACGTATAGTGAGATTAAAGTTAGAAATGTTGATTTATTTATTGAACCACTACAATTTCATAATTGTCAAACATGTGGTAATCAAATTCACTTAGCATTGTAAAAAACTTTCAACCATACATAACAAATTAATGTCAGAATAATAGCTGGTCTCTGTAAATAATTGATATGAATGAAAAACAACAACATCAAAATCATACTTCTTGAAAAAACCTATATCTGGCAGCTTGAACAACCAGAATTAATGTTAAGTACACAAAATTCTTACGTACACAGTTTTTTCTTTTTAATATTAATCTGTTTTATTCAGTGAAAGAAAGATGTAGAATTTCAAATTCTGGTGGGTTTTTTTGGTGCCTTTTCTTCTATTCCACCTTGAACTGATTTTACTGTAAGAACTTCTCATTTCAGCAAGTTAGCTCATGTTTTACGGTCCTGCTTCGGATCTAAGCTCTTCCAAAAAAAAGTTGTTTAAAACAATTTGGCTCAAGAATATCCTTCTAAATAAGGTTTGAGCTGGAAAGTTGAAGCGAAAAGATTTAAAAGTAAAAAACTAAGCAAAAAAAACCCCAAACAATCATTAAGTTAGGATTTTTTTAAAGCCTACATCTAACTTTATACAAGATGTAATCCTTACATGTAATTCTTTCCGTGAATAGTTTATGTTGTGAAATAAAGATATGGCTTTTTTCTAAATTTACACAATTAACCACTGTCAAGGGCCACTGAAACCTAAGTAGCTGTGCACTAAGCAGAAAGTGGGTATAGTAGACATCGGTACCAGACAACCTTGCCGTTCCTTATAATGATATGTGTGCACTACCACGTGATAGCACCATTTGTATCAATACCACGAATCATAGCTGCGCCAGTGACTAATTACATTTTGTCACTAAACTGTGATTACCTTCATATAAATTTAGATCCAATTGCACGTCATTTCCAAAACCAAAATGCCGTTACACTTTCGTGGAAGACACAACAAACCTGTAAAACCTCTTCTACAATCTGCTTTTCATTGCACCACAGAGTCTGTGGCATAACAGTTCATTGTGAAATGTTATGCAATGTTAATCGTGCATCTATAATTCGATGTCTAACTGGAATTACTCGTACTCTGCATGCCAAAAAAAGCTTTTTTTTTTCTTCAATTTTTTAGGATGTTGATGTGATTGTGAGATTTGAATGTGTAACTTTGTTATTCAGTAAGTACCCGTACACATATGCACAGTAGTCCTCAGTTGAATTCAAGTTCAGTACTATACGCAGATTCCTGCTAATACCGGCATAGCTGAGGTCTTAAGTGGAAATAATCTCACACCTCCACTTAAGACAGACAAATTAGGTATGATGAATGAACAAAAGAACATGCCAGACAAAATAAGGCGACAGACAGAAAGAAAATAAGATATAGGTGAATAGCTGGGAATGATCCAGTACTGGCTGTAAACAGGTATGAATTACAGATATGTGTGCATGTCCCTTACAAATCCAAAATATTAAAAGTAGGACCATTTATCTAAATGGATATTCTAAAAAGCACTATTTGAACTTTAGATTGTTTAGACTATGTTCGGTGAAAAATTGAGATTGGTTTGTTAAGATGAATACAAAGGCAACATGTAAGTGTGCTTATTTTAGGATCTATGTTTCTCGTAAATATTGAGTCACTCAGATAGTTCTGGATTTGTTTTGTAAGAATCTCTAATCCTGACTTGTCCAGTTTTAAGGAGCTCATGTGAATTGTAGCGTCAGTTTCCTGTTCTTAGCTGGCAGGTGTGGCCGTCTGCAGCTTTATCCCATCTGCTTCAAGGTTTCTTCTGCATTCACAGATGCTCTTTTGCACACATTGGTTGTGATGAGTGAATACTTGAGTTATTGTTGATTTTCTATTAGTTCAAAACAGTTTGCTCATCCTCTTCTGACCTCTGGCATTAATAAGACATTTTCACCAAGTAAACTGACGCTCGCTGGACATCTTTTCTGTAAACCCTGGAGATCAATGTGCGGGAAATCTGAGTAGATCAGTAGTTAAAAAAAAACATGCCATGAATAACCATATCAGATTCAACATCACCTAAATAACGTTTCTTCCTCATTTTGGACATATCTACATGTCTAAATACTTGCATTAAAAAAAAGATACACAGGTATACCTAACAAAGTGGTTTATGAGTGTTTGGACATATACAATAGTGAAACTTATCAACAGTTGTTTTTGATCAAGTGAAAAACATATGATACCTGTTTATTAGTTACTTCTGGGTCAGAGAAGAAACATAATCAGTAAGCTCCTAGGTGTTGAGCTAGCAGCCAAGCATAAGTTTAAGATTAAAGATACAAGTTATATCTGGCTACACTGTTTTTTTGTTTGATGTGGGCATGTGCTGAGGAGGATAAATTATTATTTGAAATCACCCATTTAAGGAAATCCCAGGAAATGGATTCCTTTCATCTGCACGTAGCATTTTCCGCGACAGAAGCGTTTCGTAATTCATTCAAGTGACTTCTTGACTCTCAGCTGACTGCACGTTTCTCCAGCCTTGTTTGCACGAGGACCGAAACTAGCACTAATGACTAACAACTGGCTATGAGGTCCGTCTCAGCTGACTTAAGGAGAAAACTGCACTCAGCTGAAAATAAAGAAGTCGCTTGGAAAAGTGAGAACTCGTTTCTCCCACGGAAAACGCCACGTGCAGGTGAACAGAATAAGCTTTCTTGGATACCATTAGAAAAGTAGGCAATGAAGTCTTTATCTCGCGATATAAACTACCCTGCTCTAAATTGGCATCATCTACAAAAGAGGCAAATAAGGGACCCCTAACATAGCAAAGTACCGTTTTTGACGCGCATGAAAGGTGAAGAGAAAGAGAGTGGCTCTGTAAGAAAACGGGACTGTGAATCACGACAAACAGAGGGGCGTGGTGTAGAGGGTGGGTGCAAGCTCAGGATTGGCTCTATCCCAGCCCAATTCTATATATATATATATATGAAGAGCTCTCCTCAGCTTCACAGGGTCTCGGGAGACACTACCAGCTGTGTGCGTGCGTGTGTGTGTTTGTGTTATTTCTCACAGTCTCATCAACCTGTGACAAGAAGACATGGGCAGACAAAAGGAGTATCTGGATAAACTGTCCCGCTTCTTCCAGATCCGCAACCTGCTGCTTCGTCAAGCCCTAGCAGAGAGTCTTGGCACGCTCATCCTTGTAGTAAGTGTCTGTGTGTGTGTGTGCGTGTGTGCGTGCGTGCATAGTTCTGCATAAAAAAGAAACTAAATATGCACTGACATTCCACCAAGAAAATAATAAAAATAATAAGTGGATGCACAGGCTTTCACTCATGGTTCAGAGCGGGTAAACCCCCCCAAAGAGAAGCGCTAAAGTTTTTTTTCCCTGCATGGCGAGGCTGCAGGATTGGTTAGTTTTTCCACGATAATCTGATCTGTGATTAGAAATATGACTAAAACCCTGGAACACAGCAGTCCCATCAGTTCACTGTAAAACTTAGACTGGCTGCGTGTCTGCTCTCCCCGGCTCCACATTAAGTTCAGTTAAGTTCTTTATCAATTTCTTTTTACAATAAGCAAAGCAAAATCTTAAATAAAACATCAACACGAATAAATAAGAAAAAAAAGGAGTTTTATTGAGGACCAGGAATGCGTGAGTCTCTGCTTTACTCTTTCGGGACCAGGTGAAGAGTCAGAGGAGGGAGCCAAAGTTTTGGCACCGCGCGCATACTTGGGAGCTACGAGCTATGACGATGACATGTCCTTCTCCAATTCCAGTTAAACACTCCTAACAGCTGTTCGCATAGCCACATCAGGCACAGCGTGAACGTCCAAATATTTTATTTGTTCTATCGCCTGACACCGCATAAAAACCACCGGGCACGACCACAAGGCAATTCACATATAATGCACCTGCACAAGCTTAAGGACCAGTATCGGCTACTTGCGTCAGTGACGTCGTAGGTTTATAAAGATCATGCCTTAGACGTGCCATGTTTCCGTGTTAAATTAGGCGCAGTTTGCAATAAATCACATGATATAAACTTTAGTAAATAGTGTTTTTTTAAATTATTATTATTGATTGGGTATTTATGGAATAAAATATTTCCCAGTCTTTTCAAAGTAAAATCCATCTAGCGCGTCACACATTGATTTGTGTCGGATTTTACTATGTTGCTTAGAGAAAGAGAGCGAAAGAAATGACTTCATAGTTTGTTACGGTTATACGCCTGGATCTGGGAATTACACGGAGTGAATACTGATGGCAGGGGAGAAGGTGTGGTGCAGTCATTCCTCAGGCGACACACCTCAGTGATAACATTAGTGGGTGGCTAAACAATAGCTGAAAACAGTGTTGTGCAAAACTCAATCTATCAATCAATCAATGATGAAAATCAATCATTTCGTGTAAATACAGGACAAGCCCTAAAATCCATCTACAGCACATGAGAAATGGTCTCAGTGGGTAGTTCAAATCATCACTGATGAATAAGCACATATGTAAAAGTCTACAGCCTGTAAAACACTATCTAGGCTCTGTCATATTTGGGGCTTCAAGCCTGTGGTGCTGGGGATCTTGTCAAAACTATGATTAGATAACTGTAAATATATTATTATATTAACTGTTTCTACAACAGAAACAACCAAAATGTTGTGTACAAATTTGTTGGGACCCACTTGAACTTGCTTTTCAACTCTCTCTCCAGATGTTTGGCTGTGGTGCTGTGGCCCAGCGGACGTTGAGCGGTGGTTCCCATGGCTTGTTCCTTACCGTCAACTTTGCCTTCGGCTTTGCTGCCATGTTAGGCATCTTGGTATGTGGTCAAATATCAGGTAAGCAAACTGATTTATTGAAATTTCTGATGTCATCAACTTTAGGTGTGTGTATGTGTGGCTTTGTACTTTTGCTTTACTTTAGGCAAGGCTGTGATTTTGTGTAATTATGGTCTGCACACGCTGACATAATGTCACCATGTGCATTTGCAGGTGGCCATCTCAACCCAGCAGTAACGTTTGCCTTGTGTCTGCTTGGAAGAGAGCGCTGGAGAAAGTTTCCCATGTACTTCCTCTTTCAGACAATTGGTGCTTTTTTTGGTTCTGCTATAATTTTTGGCATGTACCATGGTAAGTAAAGACTTCCAGTGATGAGTCAGAATTATCTTGTTTTCCAAACGAAAAGAATGTACATTTCATTGTTTGGATCCCTTTAGATGCTCTGTTGCTCCGTCCTGGAAGTTTTAATGTGACTGGACCTAATAGCACAGCTGGCATCTTTGCTACTTACCCTGGGAGACATCTCACCCTTGTCAATGGTTTCTTTGACCAGGTGCTCACTTGCAACGCAAACATGTATCATACACATAAATTCTGAAATATTATATATATAAATGATATATCCCACAATTCCTTCTTACTTGTATTTCTCATCAACACAGATTATTGGCACAACCGCGCTAATAGTTTGTGTTCTGGCCATTGTGGATCCTTACAACAACCCCATCCCGCAAGGGCTGGAGGCCTTCACTGTGGGATTTGTGGTTCTGGTCATTGGATTGTCTATGGGCTTTAATTCTGGCTATGCAGTCAATCCTGCCAGAGACTTTGGACCACGTCTTTTCACCTCTATGTCTGGGTGGGGGGGAGCTGTTTTCACGTAAGTGGACAGATTTTATGCATTGTTCCTTCACATTGCTCTTCCACTGCTCTCTATTTATTAACCCTTATTATCTAACTATAAGTATTATTCTGTCTTCCCTTAGGGCTCGAGACTGCTGGTTCCTGATCCCTATTTTTGCCCCATTCCTTGGTTCCATTCTTGGTGTATTGATCTACCAGTTGATGGTTGGTTTCCACACAGAGGGAGAGGCGCGTGACAAGAACCAGGGCACAGTCCAGGAGAATGTCCAACTTGCCAATGTTACATCCTCAAACAACTCTAAAGAGGCTACCAAAGAAAATTACTGAGGGTTTTACAGAAATACAGCTAGTCACTGCATTTGGGAATACACACTATAACACCAGCATGTTTACTATTTTCCTCAAACTATCTCTGTCTGTTTGGATTTTCCGCCCAGATAGCTACCAGGTCATGTTACTGTATAAAAATTTTGAGAAATTACTGTGTGAGTGTTTATAATTACAGTAATTCTTTTATGAGATGATTTTGTATTTCATTGTCTATAGCACTTCAGTTTTTACAGTACTTTATGTTTAACTTTTTTCTAAAATCTTTTTTTTTTTTTTTTTATTTTTTTTTTTTTAATTTTATTTTTTTTTATTTTTTTTTTATTTATTTATTTATTTTTTGTTTTTTTTTTTTTTGTTTTTTTTTTTTTGTGTTTTGTTTTTTTTTTTTTTTTTTGGTTTTTTTTTATTTTGTGTTGATTTTTTGTTTTTTTGTGGTTTTTGGTTTTTGGTGTTTTGGGGTTTTG
>VURO01028235.1:24325-41610 GCA_015108175.1 Pelvicachromis taeniatus
TTTTAATGTTAATATCTCCGTTCAAAGCAGCCACTAAACTTGGATGCCATATTGTTGAAACATTTGCTTGAAAAGAATAAAGTGCAGTTATTTTAAAGGTGATAACAGTCATCGACATATTTGTGCAGACTGTGTCAGCTGTGTTCTCTTGTGTTGATAGATTGTGGTGAGATTATAATTCTCCACCACCATCTTTCCTCTGAAACCAGCTAAAGCTGCTATCTTTTTAAAACCACACTTTATCCCTGAAAAATTCATTTAAGTCAATTAAAATTCACACGCACTTTTATTTTCATGCCTGAAACTAGTGCTAACAAACAACAGTTATATTTCATGTGCAGAAACATATCCTTTATGGTCTTCAATGTCTATTGTCTCTTTAATGTCAGTGTATTCACAGACGGGTACCCGATTGGAGAGTGAATATTTTGTAAGTAGGAAAATGGGACATACTTTTGCATTTATACAATAAAGTTCTGTTTTGGTGCTGCTTATCAATGCTTTGTGTTGCTTGACATTGCTTTCTGCTGTTTGTCACAAATGCTTCTCATTTCTGGCAATGACTTTCTGAACTACAGTCACTCTTAAATGACACAAACAGTTTTACCTTCAGATATATTTAATAATTATTCCTATTATTAAAAATAACAAAATTAATTATTAAAGAATCCATGAAAAGAGAACAGAGATAAGAGAACTGGTACAACTGCGATTACAAGGCAACACCTTTTAATTAGAACTCCAGCTATATTCATCAATTTAGTAATTGAGTATTATATCATTTGTTTCAATTATTTCGATTAATTGGATAAGAAATACTTTTTTCTTGATTATGAGCAATAATAAATATTCAAAAGAGTAAAGCTGTAGCTTTACTGCAGGCTTTCGCGGCGGATGTGAATAATTCCAAAGTTAATTTTTCTTCATGTTGGATCTTGTTGAACAGGTGGTTTGATTAAAAATGAAAGACCAGCTTTTTACCAGTAAAGATTTTAATGATGATTACGGGAAAAGGAACAAGAGCTGCTGTGTCGGCGGTTTTGTTTTCACGTCACCTGAGCTCACCGTCTCGGCAACGGCTCCACCTCTTTGCCTCTAGCCATGTGTGTGTGTGTGTGTGTGTGTGTGTGTGTGTGTGTGTGGATGGGTATTAACATCTTTGTAGGGACCTTCAATTGGAAGTTTAATATACTTTAATATACTCTGGACCAGCAGCCCTCGTGGGGAGCAAAATCCCAGTCCCCACGAGTTTGAAGACATTTTTGAGACTCAAAATGTGGTTTTAGTGTCAGGGTTATAATTAGGTTTAGGGTAAGGGTCAGGGATAGGCATCCATTTTGGATGGTTAGGGTTAGGGTAAGCAGCTAGGGAAAGCATTATGTCAATGAGATGTCCCCACCAGGATATAAATACACACACGTGTGTGTGTGTGTGCTCAGTGTTAAACTGTGGCATCAGTTTCACTGCTGCTGTTGCGGTATCAGTCTTATTTTCTAGAAAGACTGGGGACAACACACTTCTTTTTTCAAAGCATACTTCAAAATCCACAGACCTGAATTGTCCTTCAGAGCACAAATTAAAGGAAATCATCAATGTTCTCCCAGAGATATTGTGCATTTTTTCTACATTATTTTACAGTTACTTGCCATTTATCAACAAAATATGATGATATGTGTATGCCTGGTCTATATCCAATTTTAATGAAAAGAAAGTAAGGGCAAATCTGTTCTTGCAGAGAAGGTATTCGGGCTGTCAGTTTGATCCAGTGGGTTTGTCCATTTACTTTCAACAGGTCTTAGCAGGTCACCCTGCATATTTGGAAGAGATTACCCTGGAAACATGACTATAGCTTTTCTGTCCAAACAGAGCGGTTCATACCATTTTCCTTTTTTTCTGTTTAATGATAGATGTTAATATCTGAACTTTATTGGGTCCACACCAAAACTTTTATGTTACCATAGAAAAATGTTGCCCTTAAAATATATTTATAAATATTAAGATTGTTTAAAGGAATTATCAACAGGCACACAGATCCCTCACTTCTTACAACACCTGCTGTTTATTTTATGATTATTTTGGTTATTGCTGATTTATATTCATAATTTAACAACCTGAGGACACTTAGCACAACATCTTTAAGATCAAAATGTTCATATTAAGAATGTATTATATTACAAGAATCAAATGGAAAATCTTCTATTTGCATTTCCATTTTAGTGACAATTCCCATGAAGCAGTTGGAGGAAGTGGTTTAAGCACACTGTTCACAGCCTGTCTAGATGGTTGGTCAACATATTCCAGCATTTAGCAACTTGCATGATATTTGTCACTTGGATGAGATAGATCCCAACCAGCTTCCAGACAGAATGCTAAACCAATTATCACAGAAAATGAAATAAATGCTTCAAATTTCAGTAAAGGTACAGCAGTAAAACTGAAATACAATGTATTAGAATGAATAAAACTTAATACAAGTGCATTAGGTCTTATTCATTCTATTACATACAGGATTCAAACTTTTTAAGTTCAGTGGCAGCAGGATATACATAACTTGCAAAAACCACTAATGTGCTTTCTTTAATGCTGTGATACAAACAGCATTTACCAACATTACGACTGTGCACACATGCTTTCCATCATGAACTGGCTTGCTAGGTACTGTTTGCCTCCTAAGTATCAAATGGTTTTATGCGTGTTTGTTTCAGTAAAGCCTTTATATGCATAAACTGTAATTGTTATGTAAGTGCATGTGAATTTGTTTGTTTCATGATTCATGGGTATTTGCTGTAAAGACCACACTGCTATTTTTCCACTTCTGTATTACTTGTGTTTAATACAGGGAACCTGAGAGAACATGGTGATATAAATGTGAAACTTTAAACATGCCCTGACTGCATTAGGGATGAAAGTTTTTTTTGTTTTTATTATGAGAGAGCGCACACTCCTGAGAGTCTGTTGCTACATGTGGCATTGGTTAGATAACAAAGCACGTGTATGTTTTGCTTGTTAACTGGTGGATCAAAAACAAAAAAAAAACATGATTTTTTTGTTGCTTTTTTTTTGGGTGGGCTGAGCCCATCCCTTCTCATAGATCCCTAAATGCTTTTGGTATGCTTAATCCATGGCAAGTGCAAGCTTCAGCAGTGTACCCAGGGTGGTGCACCACAGGTTAGAAAGCAGGAAAAGCCCAGTACACCTAATTATCAAACACACCCTCCAAATTGTGCAGCTTACATTTGCTAGGTCGCTAAAGTTGGAAAGATTATAGGAGTTCCACTACATGGTTATGTCATAATTCTACCTTATGAATGATAACCAAACTTTATTCACGCAGTATACATTTTTTTAAATTAATCGAGTTTTGAATGTAAATATTTCTCAGCAATTTCAGACTCCAGTGCCTTTTCTGAAAAGTTTTGATGGCAAGAGATATGCTGGGAAGGTGGAAAATCCAAGCAAACCTGCTGACATCTCATGATATTAACATCTCATGTGTTTGCGTTGCATCTTTTCACTCCAAAGAGGCAGGAAATCACAACAAAAAGTTCAATGGGAATATTATTTTTTTCCTCAAGTTTCAGGAGGGTATTATTATCAGTTATATGTAGAAAATGTGTAATCATATCTAATACAATGTGTATGATAAAACCAGCCCACTGGAAATGATTGCTGAATAATGAATTCTATAAACGAGTGTGCTTGTTTTATATGGTGACCCTGCCTAGTCAGTTTTTGAGGACCTGTGGTTATTGGGTTTCTTACAGTTCTCAACTGGTGTGAGTTTGTTAGTTTGTAGCTTAACTTAAAGTAAATTTGTCCGTTACCCCGAAAACTAACTGCAGTTGCTGTCCATGGTGCTGATCAAATGCTGGAATGGTGCTACTGACATAACACCGTGTGTGTTTGCCTACTCTCTCTCTCTCTCTCTCTCTCTCTCTCTCTCACACACACACACACACACACACACACACACACACACACACACACACACACACACACACACACACACACACACACACACACACACACACAGTGCTTGATACAATGTGGCTTTAAGAGTTTCAAAAAATATCTGCCCATGGTGTATCACAAAGCTGTTAGCAAATGAGAGTCACAGAGTCCTTTATTTAATACAGCTTTTTTTCCCCACACAAAACAATAACAGTTAATGTATGTAGAACTATGACCATGTGAGAGTTTGAATTTATAATTAGTGAAAAGTTTTTACCTTATTTGATAGAAATATATTTACTTTTCCACCAGTAGATGGCGACAGATGTATAGGAAACAGAGCTAAGGTCTTTTGAGTTTGTAGAGGAGGTTCAGCAATGCTTTAAAACGTCACAGTATTTCAAGACATGTTCATATACATGTACATCCAGAAACCTCATTGGATTTAATATATGTGATGTGTGAAATAAATGATGCATTTCTTAGTTTGTATGTACCGAAAGGCTGAAGGTTTCAAGGCTTTTACTAAACCTTATATGTCTGTTCCTGGTAAATGTAATTCACACCTTTATTATAGAAACCTGTCATTGGCAAAATGGATTTGTTATTCTTTGTTTTAGTTAATCAGTTATGTAGCAACATAAAAAAATATTGTTTTTCAGTTTGTTCCGAAATCACTGACATGAAGTGATAAATGTGTCATGAACTGAAAGTTCACCCAAGTAGTGGACCCAAACGCAGACACCAAGACACAGAGGAAACTATTTACAAGAGTGTTTATTTGACAACAGACATTGTGAGACAAATTAGAAATGGCTACGGGGACGTGGCGACTGGAGCTGAGAAGCTCCAGTCGGTGGATCACTGAGGGGGTCACGGCAAGAGACAGAGAGGCGAAAAGGATTATGTAACAGACAGACAGGAAGCTATTGTATGGATATGGTCAGTCAACTGAGAGTCTTTTGCTGGGGAGTCTTTTCTCCTTACTTTGCAGGTCCAGGCTTTGAATGCTCTTAGGAGGGGAAGTCCATGGGAATTTCCAGTGTATTTGAGGTGTAATGGTAGGCCAGAGGGCAGGCATGCAGGTGAGAAGGCCAAACAGATGTCCAGGAGAGTCCAAACCGTGGAGACAATTTCCTCTACACATAGTGGAGAACAGGGTTACACAAGTAAACAAATAGAAAAGGCTTTTACTGAGGAGCTGCCTAGTTACCATCGTGGGGAGCATAACAAACTGGCAAGGAAAAGAAGATTGCACAGGTTTAAGTAGGTCTCCCACTGATTGCTTGCAGATGCGGTCCAGGTGAAACGCAGGAAGCTACACCCCGAAGGGATGGACAGGAAAGCAGCCACAGGTCGACAAACCCGAGACACTCCCACGGACCATATCAAAATGTGTGGTTTTAGACTGACCCAGTGTTTTGTACTTTTGGACATTTTGATCTTATTAATTCATTGTTTTTACTTTGAGCATTGGACCTTTGCTTTCTTTGTGTTTATGAGTTTTTCTGTTCCCTGTTAGTTCCCTACTATATTATTTGAGATCTCCAGTTTAGTCATACATGACTTTAGGGTTATCAGTTTACTTCCTGTTCCCTTAGTCTGTATTGTATCTCATTACAGTCTCATATTGTATCTCTGTATTGCTTCCTGTAGTATCTTCCATGTTAAGTCTACCATGTATCCATACTTGTTTGCCTTTGGTCTCCCCAGCCCATCTCACGTCTGTCTGTCTCTGTCTGTCTCTGTCTGTCTCTGTCTGTCTCTTGGCCCTGTCATGTCTTTGTTATTATCTTCCAGCATCAGGTTTGCATGTGTTTCGTGTCTTTGTTTCCTGGTCTTGGTATATATATATATAATCATATCATTACACACATATATATTTGTGTCTAAATTGTGACTGACGTAATTGTAAACAGCCTTTACACAGAGCACTCAGAGCTGTACCATGCAAATTAAATCAATTTAAGTTGTGTGTTTTTATGCGCTGTACATTATTTGATAACTTTATTCATTTTTAAAAATCTATCTGAAACAATAAATTAAAACTTAAACCTTCACTGCCACGTGAAACAAAGGTTGTTGTTGTAAATGTTGCAAGAGCAACACTAAACAGTGAGTAACCTTTGCACTGAGTGGTTGGAAACTGTATGAAACCACAAACGCAGAAAGAGGTCAACTGTGAAATGAAAATTCCTTGTAAGACATCACTTAGTACTGAAGCTAATTTGTATTTTCTCTAAATTGGTTTGTCTGCATCAACTTTGTTTTTGATCCCAAGCAATGGTGAATTCCCTTCATCTGCAGTAATCATAGGTTCTCCTCCTGTAAGTCCAAATTGAGGTATCACGCATGGATATGGACATTTATTTTTATTGCACAAAAGGACAAGATAAATGGTAAAGTGGAAAAGTACATCCCAGACAGAAACAAAGGCATTATGCTGTTAACAAGACTTTGGTCCCTTGTAAATGTCTGCTAAGACATCATGCTAATGCTAAGCTAGCCAAGACCCAGAGTGAAAGCTGAGTGACCCCAGCAGCCAGACCGTTATCGTCAACAAGTAAAAATCACATAAGCAGTCAGGCTGCAGCCTCCCTTTCTAAAGCAGAACCACTGGGGTGATTGATTTTTTTGTGGTGGTTTTCAGCTTTGTGGGGTCACCTTTGTATTCTACTAAGAGAAAGATGTTAGAGGTGTGTGTCCTCATGGATTTGTGTCGGTGTGTGAGGTTGTAGCCTCAGGTTTATATTGTTAAATGGTGATTATGAGACAGTGTGATTGAGAGTAACGTGAAAGTGAAACAGAGTAACGTGAAAGTAATGACTAGTATTATTAACGGATACGGCCGTTTTCGGTTCTGAAATGGTTTTCCAACAGTCTTGAGGGAGTTCCCAGAGATGCCAAAGCACTTGTTGGCCTTTTTGCATTCACTCGGCAGTCCATCTCATCTCAAACTATCTTAACTGAGTTTAGGTCAGGTGACTGTGGAGGCCAGGCCATCTGGCGCAGCACTCCATCACTCTTCTTCTTGGTCAGATAGCTCCTACATACACTGGAGATGTGTTTGGGATCATTGTTTTGTTGAAAAATATATGATTGTCCAGCTGAATGCAAACTGGATGGGATGGCATCTCGCTGCAGGATCTGTGGTAGCCATGCTGGTTCAGTGTGCCTTCAGTTTTGAATTTGAAATTCCCAATAGCATGACCAGCAAAGCACCCCCAATGTTTTTTGCCTCCCCACTTGGGGACACATTCAAAGTTTTAGCAATTTTCCAGACTGACTGACCTTCAGTTCTTAAAGTAATGATGGATTGTCTCTTTAATCAGCTTATTGGTTCTTGCCATAATATGAACTCTACCACTTGTCAAATAGGACTGCCAGCTGTGTAAAAACTGATGGTCCCAACTCCATTAAGAATTGAAGAAATTCCACAAATGAACCCTGACCAGGCACGCCTGTGAAGTGAAAACCATTTCAGGTCATGAAGCTCATTGACAGAAGGCCAAAGGTTTGCAGCGCTGTCAACAAAGCAAACAAAGGGTGGCTGCTTTCAGGAATCTAAAATATACATGCATATTAGACATATTTAGAGTCATCTTTTTCATTGCTACATATTTCTATATACCCTGCTTCATATATCAATGTCTTCAGTATATATCAGCAATGTAGAAAGTGGTAAAAATAAGGAAAAACCTTTAAATGAGAACATGTGTCCAAACTTCACTTACTGTCTGGTAGTGTATGATCCAGATGGCATTAAGCAGTGGTCCTTCTGATTCTCCTCACCACACAGAGCAGGGCTGCTGCTGGGTTGATGGTCCTGTCCAGATCACCTGTTGTTGTTTTCATTTGGACCAAAGCAGGTGAAATGGATTTACAATACTTTATGTTTCTAACTGGACAGACTGTGAACCCTGAAGTTGAACTAACTTGATGCTGAACAGTGTAGTATTAGATGAATTGATTTTATTAAGATAACCACAAAAATCTGAAAAACGGGAAGATTGGTATCGCTTGTGATTTTGGAAAAATACCAATGTTTTAATTCAAATATTGAATTAAAAAAACAATGGTATTGACAACATTGCGATGTGTACAATAAGATAAACATTTACAAAAGGTGTGATCACAATTATAGTACAGTTAAAAACCACATGTCCACGATTTTGCGATACGATCTACAGTCTGTGAAATTGTTTAAAGCGATGCTTCTGTTCACACCCACCCACGCTGCATGCAAAACTGCTGGGAAAACCACAACTGCTTCCTGTTTCCACAGCTTAAAAACATAAAGAAGAGTTCTCTGGGCTGCAAAATGAACAGTTAGTTCATGTTTATCGTGTCCTCATATAAATCAATCTGCTGACTCCTTAACCTACACCAAGAGCCCAGAAACATCTAGGTTTGAACATACAAGCTGACAGCAAAACAACGAGCTGTTGTGTGATCATCAGGAAACTGTGTGTGTGAGAATGGATTTTGGTGGCAGTACAGTTTATTTTAAACATAATAATAATAAACATTTTTACTTCAACCTAAGACTTCGAGAGGAGATCACTGACTTGTGAACTGGTTTTGGTGGTGCTAGACTTCATGAAAGCCTTTGTTCAGCCACTTGAAAAAAAAGAAAACGACTAACACTGGAAACAAAACAAGAACTGTTTCTAAAATCTGATCGTATGAGCAGTGCACAAAGTTTCCCACCACACAGTTTCTTACCGTGGTCACAGGTACAAAAAGAGGTATGACTTCAACCAACAACCAACCCACACACAGGCATACATCATTCTGCCATTGTCAAAATAAAAAGAAGAAGAAGAAAGGAAATAGATCAATAAATGAAACCACACGCAAATACATAGCCTGCTGATTTTATGGATGTAACAAATGTCTAACATTGCCCCTCATTTGCATATTTTTTGATTGTTCTTATCCACTTTTGTTGAATAAGCAGCCCAACAACAGAAACAACCTGAAGAGATGCTATTTTACCACAATTTTTAATGGAAGGATGATAGAATTAGAAAGTTTTACTGACTATTAAATATACTCTTTGATTATTTTCCACCAGTTTTTACTGCAACAGTATTAATTGTATTGTATTTAGTCTGTTTCCGATAAACAATTTAAATGAGAATTATATGAATTACAGGAGTGTGAGTGTACTGAGTTATTATTCATCAGCGTTCAGTAACCTTAACTGTGGTTATTCATTATGCCGATTATCATATGTAAGTGTAATAAATGTCCCAAACCTTTTGGTCTCGAAATCACGGTGTCGCTCAGAGGGAGGTGCCAACTCAGATCCGTTTATTAGTGACGGGAAACGCATTGTGTTTCACTCACATCTAAAATGTCTCCGATAAAGGACTTAAATCTGATTTACATAGCGACCAACGAAGATGGTACTTTTTCTCCAGGCGATATTATTGTAGGCGCAGTGATTTTCAGACTGACAAAAAACGTCAAAGTCAGGAGCGTTTCTCTGAAAGCCAAAGGAGACGCTGTGGCACAGTGGTCAAGCGGCAACACAAGTTACACTTCGCAGAGGAGATATTTCAAAGTGAAGAGCTATGTAGTTGAAAAAAATCCCAACGGTAAGGGGTTTTACTCATTTTAAAGTCGGACTGAGTTGTTTTGAAATTAAATGTGTCGGATGGGAAGCTTTACAGTGAAGGCAGAATTTTAACATCAAATCAGGGGACAATGGCAAAAGCAATGTGGGAATAATAAGAATTTTTTTTTTTTAAAGAAATGTTACTTTTAATAAGAGTTGTTTATGAAGTTAATAATTTTTAAAAATTTGTGCACAAAATATTTTTAATTTAAGTTAATTGTGTTAAAAAGTATCTGCCTTCTAGACACTTTAATATCTATGTCTATTAAAGTGAAATGAGTCATACAAAAGTGTTGGACAATAGGAAAAATTAAGTGATTAAAAAGTGTACCAGACATAAAGTCAACAGTACATTTTGACCATCTGAATTGAATGATAAGCAGTAAACTGTAAATATATCACTCTCGCTGTGTGAAGGGGGTGACATTTTAAGGGTCTCTATAAAAAAAAGTAAATCAAACTTGTCTTGCAGGCACTGTACTTCCCAAAGGGGTCAACAGTTTATTGTTTGCATTCAAAATTCCAGACTGGTAAGTGGAGATGTCTTCATATTTTCCTTTTACACAGTTATGACATTAATACAATCTCCACTGGGGTTTTTGGGTTCTTTTGCTGCAGTGACATGCCTTCATCCTTCAAGGGAAGTAATGGAAGCATTTCCTACATGTTGGAAGCAAAGATGTCTAGGAGCTGTCATTGGTCTTCTGATGCACGAAAAGAGATTAAGTTTATTTCCAAGTCCAGTCCACACACTGCCCAAATGATGGTAAACACTGCCTTGATATATGGTATAAATATTTAGAACATGTGTTGTAAATGCTAAATGAAAAATATTTTAGACAAAATCTTATATGATTTAAAAGTTGAATACGTGTCAGTAGCAGTCACCAGTTGTAACACAGGGATGTTATGATGTGTTACTTGGATCTGGTCTAAAGTTTACAAGAAATAGGAAGTAGTTTCTTCTGCATTTTGGTCGTATGAGGAATTAAGTTGACCTGGAAAAAAATGTTTATCTGTATGTTCTATTATAGCGTCCGCAGTCTGGTTCAGTGAGTAAAAACATGGGTGGTTTCTCCAGGGGACAGGTCCAAATGTCTGCCACCATTAACAGAGGGGTTTGTTCTCCAGGTAGAGTATGTGCAACATGAAAAACAAATGCTGACAGATTTTTGCAGCTATTATAGTGTCCGCAGTCTGGTTCAGTGC
Source organism: Pelvicachromis taeniatus (assembly GCA_015108175.1). Classification (NCBI taxonomy): domain Eukaryota; kingdom Metazoa; phylum Chordata; class Actinopteri; order Cichliformes; family Cichlidae; genus Pelvicachromis; species Pelvicachromis taeniatus. The sequence goes on from VURO01028235.1 coordinate 35,109, forward strand.
AAAATGCAGTTTATTGCTATGATTTCTTTTTGACAGGAGAAAGTTTATCTGTTGTTGCCAAAATACGCAACTCCTCTTCCAAGGAAATGAGGCCCAAATTCAAACTTCAACAGAAAATAGTTTATAGCTGCAAGGAACATACTAATCCCACCTCCAAGATTCTGTGCAAAATGGTCGGGGACACTATCAGTCCAAACTCAGAGCAAACTGTGTCCTGCAAAATAAAGATTCCTGGTGATGTTACCCCCACTCTCCATAACTGTGATATTATCTCAGTTGAATACTATGTCAAGGTATGAAACAATTTCTTAGTGATGTCACAGTATCTTAGCAATAGCAACCCCTTCATTTGTAAATTATCCTGGCTAAGTAAGCAACAGGAAATATGTGCCTTAACTCAGCATCTTTACAACTTTATGACAGATAACAATCTTTGTTTAAATATTTTTCCATTCCTGACTGTTTCACAGGCGTATCTGGACATTAGTTTTGCCTTTGACCCCGAAGTTATATTTCCACTGGTCATCCTTCCTTCCAGACTTGCTCCCATGTGGCCTGATGAGGCTGTAGGACAATCTGTGGGGGAGGCTGGGGCAGCCCAAGCTGCAAGTTACAACAACTTGTCTTCTCCTGCTTTCCCCACTGGACTTGATCCTGTATCTACAGGGTCAGGCGCTTGCCAATACCCCACCCCCAATCCCCCTCAGCATGATGGTAAAAAAAGTGGCAATTATAACCAGTTGCCTCACGGTGCCACTTCACTGGGGTTTTCAGCTCCAACTTTCACAGTGGATTCAGTGCAGCAACCAGCTGTTCTGCAGGGAGAACCATCTCCATTATTTACTTCCATTTACCAGCATCAGAATGAGTGACTGTAGAAGCTGAACTGGATTAACTGAATAAGATAAAAATTAACAATAAGTGACACGTACCTGTTAAACAGGGTAGTGAAAGTTCTGGAAATCAGAAGTGAGACACAAAAGTTTGTTACAGCCTGTGTGTGGCTTTGCTGGGTGCTGAAACGAGCAATTCAAATTTGTGTACAAATGTGACGGTGTTTTCCTATGGAATATTTTATCAAACAGACCACTGCAAAAGTGATCAGGAGCTATGAGTGCTCCTGTTTATAGCTAAGCGTCAGCGGTCAATCACCTCTGATAAAGCATTTTTATGTATTTTTATTTCATTCACTTATTAGATTTTTTTTCTTCTGTTACAAATGTATCCCAAGGGTTTTATACTTTTTCAAAAAACTTTTTTTATATCATATTTTTAAGCATCATAGTAATCTTTGCTTCTTTAAAAAAAAAAAAATCATGTTAATTATCTTGTTTTGTTTTTTTTAACATTTTGAAGCTCGATTTTTGGAAACCTGAAATGTAAACATATTTGTCTGGAAAGTGCTTTTGGTTGACTCCTGTTGTTTTAAATGAGCTAAATACATAAAATTGACTTTCTGTATACTTCTTGTGTGCTAAGCATGTCTTACTGCTGACGCTCTCACCTTTCTCTCTCTTTTGGTCTCTCTCTCTTGTTCTCTGTTACCCACTCATTTTCTTGTAGAATTATATATTATAAATTTGTAACCACCTGTTAGATGAAAATTTGGCTTTTTTTAGTAACTAAAAATGTCTTGTTAAACCTCATTAAGAATTGAAATGTTCCTAATCACTAAGATGCTAGAGCACTTTTATGTATGTATACAGAGTGCAGTGAAGTAGTATCAGTACAGTGGGAGATGATTATACATTTTGAAAGGCTAATTTATTATTACAACGTCACTGTTTAATTATTACACAGAAAGAAGGAGTTGTCTTACAGAGCAGTAAAGTTCGGCGACTTTAAGAGTGATACAGTGTTCTTAAATTTGAGTTTGGGCTACTCCTTTTATTTGTACTTATTAACATGTAAACCATGATTTCATGAAACTTCAAACCATAGTTCACATGAATCAATTCATTTTTTTTTACTCTACTAAGTGGGGTTAAATTAATGTGAAGATAAATTGCAAAAAATAAATAAAATAGATAAAATAAAGTTTTGATTGAGATAAAATAGCGAAGCATTGATTTATATGTATAACATAATTCAGACAGCCAGGGGTTAGGGTTTGTTCCCTGCACCATCAGGACGGGGAATGTATCTGGGTTGTCGTCTGCACCTGTGTGCCAGTTCAGAGTACCCGTCCTTTTTGGAGTCCCTTTGTAATCGTATCATCAGATCTGCAGCCTTATGTTCTGTACACTCAGGTGAAGAGAGGTGCTGAGTTGTCAACTTATCACCACCTGGTGAAGAGTTGGACCAGGTGGCAGGGGAGGATGCTGGACAGACCTGGGGCGCCTAAATGTATAGTGACGGTGCTCTGGGAACTGAGATGCAGCCACAAATTCATTGGTGCCTGTCGTGGTGGTGTCCAGAGCAAGTGGAACATGACTTGGGCAGTGGCTGAAGCAAAAACTTGGGTTTGGGAGGAGTTTGTAGAGGAGAGAAGATATTCTGCTGTGAACGCCAGATAATGATGCAAAAATGTGTCATTTCAAAGTCTTTCTTACATGTAGCACAGTTCACTTAACCACAATGTGATTAAGTGTGCGTGACATTTGCCTTGTTTTCAGAGAAAATAGGTCTGCAGGTGTCAATAAACCACAAAGCAGCTGCAGTTCTTGCATTCTTGCATGTCAGAACTATGAAAACTGCATTGGTTAAACAAGGCTGTCAGACTGATACAACAGTATTAATGACAAATGAAATTTTTTATTGCCCCAAATTAAATTTGTTTTGGTTCTTGGCAAGGTAGAGTCATGCTGGTATCACTAGCATAATACTTTGTGTGCATGGCTTATTTAGTGTGTCAAAAAAAGTTAAGGAATACTTAGTTACAGAAAATGGCAATGGCAGAGGGTTTTACTCATTTCAAACTTGGAGTTTGTTGTTCTGACATTAAAGGTATTAGTTTGAAGCCATGGTCTTCAGGAGAGAGTGTAATGTTTAAAAATTTGAATGAAAATAGACCAGTTTTATAGTTAAATTACTCAGCAATGTGCAAAGACAACCATTATTTAAAAAAAAAAAAAAAGATTACGATTTACAAAATGAAAAAGGAGTTTGTGATATTCAGAGTAAAGGTGAAGGTGTGCAAAACAAGTACTTATTGACATTAGGAACTCTGTGCAGAACTAATAAATGCGTTTTTAAAGTTGACTAAGTGTTTGCAGTTACTGGTACGTACATTATAGTTAAAAAATATTTAATTAAACTATTATCATAGCACTGAACAGATTCATACAAAAGAAAAGATGGATAAAAGGAGACTCAAGTAAACAGCACATTTGGAGAACACGAACTGACTTAAATAATCAGCAATATATTGTAAATATATCAAAAATGTTTGGGGAAGGTCCTTTTTAAGGTTATTACAGGGAAAGATAAAGCAAGTTCTCTTGCAGGGACTTCTCAGAGGGATCCCCACTTTTAGATTCAGGCTTAAAATCCCAGAGGGGTAAGTGGGAATTTCTAGATACCAGCATTAATAGCGTGTCATAGCTTCTTTTTTGAAAGTCATTTCTTTAGATGGGTCTGGTCAGAACCCTACACAAAGTGGTCAGAGATTATCCTCCAAGAGGTGGCTTAAAGGTTTCTGAAAGAAATGAAACTGTGAATGAAATCATGTTACTGAGCACAGATTTCACCTCTTGATGTCAGTGGAGTTCCAGCAACGCACAAAGAGACAGAACAAACAATGAGAGAAATAATGACATTATTTTCTTACAGAGATTTAAGATTCAGTCTCTGATCCAGACTTTGATTCCTTTTTTAAGTCTTTTGTTGATCCAAGCAGTCATCTGCAGTCACCTGGGCTACAGCATGGCCTCGTAGATTTGAGATGTTTTTTCTTATGAAGTCAGTCTTAATAAGCTTTTATGTAATAAGGACTTTTATTTCATATCTTTTCCTTCTCTGGAGACATTATATTTATATGGAAAATAAAGGTTGGGAAATTTACAATGTTATTGAGTTATGTTGTGTTTTTCTTTTATCACTGATCATTTACTGTACAAATGCAGCATTTTGGAGAGACCTTTATCAAAACAAGGATTACAAGCATCCTGTGCTTACCAGTGACAGGTGCTCTAAACCTCTGATCTTCACCTCACTGAAGTTACCCAGTTTTCTCAGCCATACATAGCAGGCCAGATGTTTACCCAGCTTTACCAGTGACACATTTTAATCAAAATGAGGCTGAAGTTAATATTAACATTGTAAAAAACACGTCTCAGGACTTTTGTTATTGGGTAAGCTCAGAAGTCATGATGTTAATTTTTAGGCGGAGTCTCCCGTCATTCCCCTTAAATCATTTTATCAGTGATGAGAAACACACCGCCTTTCACTCATCTTGGAAATGTCTTCAATAAAGGACATTAATTTGACTTTTGAAACGATTAATGAAGACGGTAGTCATTCTGAAGGAGATACTATAGTGGGCACAGTAAGTTTCAGACTGACAACAAATGTCAGAGTTAGGAGCCTTATTGTAAAAGCCAAAGGAGACGCTATGGCAAAATGGACGGAAGGAGTAGGAAATTTCGAGATGACGTTCACTTCAAAAAGGAGATATTTCAAAGTAAAGGAAAACTTACTGGAAGACAATGGTAAAGGTAAGAGGTTCAGGCAATTACACATTCCTTAAAATTAGTTATGTAGTAGTTATGTAGTGTGTGTGTGTCTCCCGTAAAAAATATCCAAAGATTAGGCAAGGTTAAGCCAACCCATAATACAGCCCCTGCCCTGAAAAGAACACTGTACTTATAATCTAAGATGGAGAAATATTGTTTGTTTTTCTGTTAAATTACCAGGAAATTATGCTGTACTTAAAAGTACTTACATTTACTTACAGTATAATCATTTCCTTGTGTCCTGTAAAAACCAGACTTACTACCAACTTATTCTAGTCTACCTACAATTAAGTATTTGTATATAAATAAAATTACCCTCTAATTTACAAATAAAATATACTAAAGTTCCATTTAATTACATGGAATTACACCGTTAGTCAAAAGCTGTATTGTAAAATTAGAAATGCCAAGTTCTGGGTCAAATTTGAACAGTAGGTGAAATGTAAAGAATAAAGTGCTGTATGAGTGCCTGATTAAAATTTGACTTGTACTTAAAAGCTCTTTGAGCAGTCAATAAAACTAAAAAGCAGAGATGGGGAAACATGCAAATACCACAAATATGCACGCATCCTTAACACTGCTTTAAATGCACGGACTAGTTTCCAAGAAGCATGTTTTGTACCTGTGTGTTTATTGTGATAATTGTTTTTAGTGATAAAGATGTTAGGACAATATTTAATGGTTGCAATATTTATATATGGTTATATAATACATTTCAAAAGTTCTAGTACCTGCTTGCTATTCTGGCTTATATTTGATCATTTGATTTTATCAATCATTACATAACACATGACATGATATTCTGTGACAGCAAATATGTGAGTGTTGCGAAGCCTAAAAAAAGCACTGTCCCTCCTATCTCTTAAATACTGTGAAAGGATAAAATATGAACTGTGTGTAAGGATGAACTTGTTCTTTGTTGTTACTGGCAGCTAAATTATAGTAAAAACATTAATGTTATGATAATAATAATAATAATAATAATAATAATAATAATAATAATAATAATAATAATAATAATAATAATAATAATAATTATTATTATTATTATTATTATTATTATTATTGTTATTATTATGAGCATGCATAAAGACATCAGCGTTATTACCTACTGCACTGAAAAGCAGTCATACAAAAAGAAAAGTTGGAAGAAGGAAAGCCTGAAATAGTGTAGCAGAGTAGAGTAGAGAAAACATTTAAAGATTATGTGTGTAAATATTAATGATCAGCAGTAAAGTGTAACTATATCATTGTAGTTCTGTGAAGAAGCTGACATTTGTAAAAATGTTTATCTTGTTCTTGCAGGCACTTTACTTCCCAAAGGAGTCCACACTTTTAAGTTTGGGCTCAAAATCCCAGAGGGGTAAGTGGGAATTTATTCCTCATTAAGATTTTATAATTTTCTTTTGCAAATACATGAATCCCCCACTGGTTCTATTTTATAGGAGCATGCCTTCATCCTTCAAGGGGGTAGATGGAAAAATTGTCTACATATGTGAAGCAAAGATATCCAGGAGCTGGTGGTGGCCGTCTAAAGTAAAAAAAAAGATCAACTTCATTTCTAAGACACTTCAGCAGTTTTGGGAAGCAATGGTAAACACTGCACTGATATGCGTTATAAATGTAATATTTGGAAAGTGACATGGGACTGCTAAGTGAAAAGTGTTCAATATAAAAGCTCACATTAAAGATCACACGCATTAAATCATAAACATGCTCGTCTATGTGATCTGTCATAGTGTCCACAATCTGGTACAGTGAGTAAAAACATAGGAGGGCTTTCCCAGGGACGGGTCCAAATGTCTGCTACCGTTGACAGGAATGTTTGC
>VURO01028239.1:9756-29384 GCA_015108175.1 Pelvicachromis taeniatus
TTGTACAAGGTAGCTTTATTATTTTTCCCTTATGCATTAACATACAGTATATACGACTGAGGAAATGTGAGTAGTACCTTTAGGCTTATGTTAACACAAACTTTGAAAGTGGGTAGAATGAGAAAGTGTAATATAGGAGGAGGACGACAGAAACAGTAGATAAATAAAAGCACTGCAAGTTTTCACAGAGTTTTCACTGTAGTTGCAACTCAGCAGGGGAGCAACATTTTTTCCTGTTAGTGTGAATTCAGATAACAAATAAATATTACATTAAGTAGTTTGTATGTGTGTGTGTGTCAGTGTGTTTGCAGAATATGTGCATGTGCAAGAAGGGTGATTTGTTTTGGTGGAGACATATTCATGCATTCAGTGTCACGATGTCACATTAAATAGAAATCTATCATTGTCGGATTTTAGCTGCAGAGCCTCTGTCTTTGGACACATTACATACATTTGTGCAACTGAATTTTGCAATATTTTCCAATACACATAAACCATTCTAGTTATTCTCAGCTTTAAACCTTTACAAAGACAAAACTTATAACAAATTCAAGCTTTGTTGGAAAAAATCTCAGAAACATAATCAAGTATTAAGTATGGGATCAGTGTGAGATTGCTGCACAGTCCAGCTATATCCTATAAATTCTTCTGTTGCTGCACAACTTTTTTTGTGGTTCTTGTGGAGGGAAAAAAATGAAAATTTGGCGCTTTGCCAGTTCTGCAAAGTTTGTCATACGAACAGCTTTTAATGTTTTAGAAACAGAAACACACATTCCATACTTTTTAGAAATCTTTATCTATTTTTTTTTTTTGCAAGAAAAGGCAAAAACCGTGTGCTTATATTTATATATAAAAATGTAAAAATTTTGTTTTTTTTGTGATAACTTCATCACTTCGTATCAGAGACATGTCGTGCCCTACCTGCCTGGGCTCATTTGGTGGTGGCATCTTTAGTTCGTTGGGATTTGATCCCTAACAGCTTATTTTCCATGAGGAGTTTGGAGTTTCACTTTACACTTCACCCTAGCTAACCCTGTCTGTTTGTCTGTGTCTCATACTTGTATTGACAGTAGTAAATTTAAGCTTTTACAAAACAAAAATGTTGGCAGTGTAATTTCTTGTGAAATAGCGCAGGTTTTGCTATCCAACTAATTATTCAGTTTTAGTTGGTTTCTCATATTCATTATAAGATAAATAATTTCAGTATAATTAGGTTACATTATCTTTAAGATGCTGGGTTGCATTAAATCATCTGAATATCTTTTGCAGATATACACTGAGATGAACTATAAAACCCGCCCTTTTGATTGGACTATTGCTGGCACATAGTTTCCTAAGGAAAGGTTTCACATTGCTTCCTAGTAAACATCAAACCAGATTAGAGGCAATGCAGAGGGACAATAGAGAGTGAATAGTTGGTTTGATATGCATCATGGGTTGAGGGAGGCAGACCCCTGCTGGTTGGCCTTGGCTGTCGTAACCTTTAATTGCAGCTACACTGACAGGATTCCAGATGCCTCAACTGAAGACATGTGATGTTGTTCTGGATTTTTCTTGCACTAAACTGAATTAAGGACGCTTTGGTCGTATGACATTTGCAATTTAATTGGCCACGTATTAAATGTTTTTTTCTTCATACACTTGATTCTTCATATGTGATGTCCACCTAGCTATTAGAAGATCTTATTTAAAGGCTCAGGGCCTTGACAACCTGAGCCCATTAACCCAGTGTGATAAATGAAGACAAAATAGTGTGATGTTCTTCTAGTGATTTTAAACGTTAGGTGGTACTATGGTTTTTGAATCCCATCATTTTCTTGTTGTACATATAGCACATTTCTCTAACTTCCTCTAATCAAGTTTTCTCTAATAGTTTGATTGTTCACAAATTATTACTACTTTTTTGGACAAGGTATCGTGTTTTGTTACTATATCTGAGAAGCAGAAGTTTTAAGCTAAAATTAATCATAACATATATGTTTTGGATTGTTTTGTAATGCTCTGTGGATTCCCCCCTTGTGATGAATACAAAAGTTGGGACCCCTAAAGCCCCTAATTTATATAAACATTTGTGTTTTATGTCTTACACATAAGCAGAATGTTAAAAGAAAAAGCTCAGAGTAAATGATGTTATTACAATGCATCTCCTGTCATTGCCTCACTAAATGCACGGGGACAGAGATTCACCTAAATGACAGTGAGGAGCAGTCAGCCTCAGGAAAGGTGGAAGTAAACACTGGAGTGCACTTTGATAACGGTATGCATTTGCTCCTTTGAGTCAAATACAAATGTGAATAGGCACAGAGATGGGACGCAGTAAAGAAGTGGGGAAAAGAAGAATTAGAGAAAGGCACAGGAGAGAAATAGAGAGGAAACGCTAATGAGATAGAGGAGAGCAATCATTTCTTCAAGTGATTGCATAGATGAGGGATAATTTATTATGAATGTGGGCTTAACTTCCTTTGACTTGGATGCATTAGCTTTGCCCCACAAGTGTTTCTCAATAGATCGCTAGAATCGCAATTTAGTCCCCCAGTATTATGCAAATGGCACTGCTGGCCAGCTCCTAATTCATAGATTGCACTCAATGGCCCCTCGCCAAACCATTGTCCCATAATTAATGACTCATTCCCAGTTTCTCCCTCTGTATGGTTCTTGCTATTTACAGCTTAAAGCTCAGAAAAAATAAGCAGAAAAAGAGTAAAGACAAAAACAAAATGAATTTACAGCAAACTATCAAACATGAATAAACACTTTTAAATGTATAAATGGCACATAAAATGTATTAAATGATAAATGATAATGGATATGACATAAAATTTACTGATTGCTTTAGAAATTAATAGTTTTCAAATGTCAGTGCAATGAACATCCTTGTTTAATAAACAAAACAACAATGATGAAGTGAGCAAAGCAAATGTAATTGTACCATCTGTGGTTTATGTGGTTAGAATGCTCAAGGGACAGTGAAGATTGTCATTTGACATGTAGTCATTATGGTAGTATTGCTTTCTATTTGTACTTGTATCTTAAATTACAAAAATTAGACACACATAAAAATTATTTGGCATATTGCTCAAACCACCATTTGTATAAGAGTGACATACTAATATCCATTTTATAATAATACAGTGGGGTGCAAAAGTTTGGGCAACCTTGTTAATCGTCATGATTTTCCTGTATAAATCGTTGGTTGTTACGATACAAAAATGTCAGTTAAATATATCATATAGGAGACACACACAGTGATATTTGAGAAGTGAAATGAAGTTTATTGGATTTACAGAAAGTGTGCAATAATTATTTTTTAAAAATTAGGCAGGTGCATAAATTTGGGCACCTCAAAAAAGAAATTAAATCAATATTTAGTAGATCCGGTCTGATGGCTTCCTAGCATGGACAGCTCTCTTTAACGCACACCACAGATTTTCAATGATATTCAGGTCTGGGCACTGAGTTGGCCATTCCAGAACGTTGTACTTGTTCCTCTGCATGAATGCCTTAGTGGATTTTGAGCAGTGTTTAGGGTCGCTGCCTTGTTGAAAGATCCAGCCCTGGCGCAGCTTCAGCTTTGTCACTGATTACTGGACATTGGTCTCATAAATCTGCTGATACTGAGTGGAATCCATGCGTCCCTCAACTTTGACAAGAGTCCCAGTCCCTGCACTGGCCACACAGTCCCACAGCATGATGGAACCACCACCATATTTTACATATTTTATTTTACTATATTTTGTGTCTATAGCTTTGTGCCAATTCCTAGGACGCATCCTTCAGAGGCCACATTTGAAGGCCGATTACGTCATAGCTAGGCAACGAAGGCTGTCCCAATTCAAAGACTGCTCCAAATGCAGCTGACAAATGCATCCTTTATTTCCCTGGATTTGAAGGATGGGTCGGGTGTATCCTTCGTGGCCCGACCTATCCCAGAATTCATAGCGCGGCCCAGTCTATTCCAGTTTCCAACAATGGCGGCAGCTACTTAGTTTTACTATTACTCTTTCTGGGTCACAAAATAAACTTTTAAGATATTTTCAGTCGAGAATGTATCTGCTCGATTTATCAAGACATCACATAGTTGCAAAAGTGCTCCGACATTTTCGGAGACGTCTGTTACCCACTAGCTTGATAGCTGACTGGGAGGTCGAGGCTCACTTGTGCCGGTGAGAACAGCGAACTCCCGGCACATCGTTTTCAGACCCCCCGCGGTCTTTCGCTACTCAGGTTATGATATACAAGTCACTTAGATAACTTAAAAATTTTATTGTTTTGCTTTTTTCAGTATTTTATTTGTTCCTGAGTAAATCGCTTTGGCTGAGATTAAAGTGATATTTTTCACAGTGCTGAATAAATGTCAAACAGAAAACTGATTACACAGAAATGTGAGATGGTGGAGAATTTACTCCAACGTCCTGTTATATTTTAGAGAACAAGGAGCAGACGGCTGAGTTGATTAAAATCCACCAAGACAGCTGGTGACGCAAATCTGAAGGCTAGACCGTCCCATTTCACAGCCTCTTCTACTTCCGGCCTTCTCGGTCTTCGAAGGACCCGGCCCACGTAGACCGTGAAGGCCGGGTCCTTCGAAGGATGTGGCCTAGGAATTGGGACACAGCTTGTGTCTCCTTCTGTCCAGTGTTGCATTCTCCCTCATTCCTGGCTGTGTATTCTGTTCATAAGTTTAGTTCCTAGTTTTTCCCATTTTAGTTTTGTATTCATTCCTTCCAGCAAAAAAGCTGTGTTTTTGAGTTAAGTTCTGCCTGCCTGAGTCTGCATAGGTCTTCACTCTGCCATATGACAATGTTAACAGTTTTGAATAGATTAGTCTGAGATTTCAGATTACACAATAATTACAAAATCAGTGTGTGTCTGCAGTAACACATTTGAGCTTCATAACTAAGCCAGGGACAGCGCAACACAGTACAGTCAATGCAACACTTTAGTTAAACCCTTGAAAGTCAGTAGTTCATTCATATGTTGAATCGTATGTACATAGGCAAAATTAGAAAAACTGTCTATATGTATATTTTAGTTTAGGGTGACCAGCAATCTTTCCACGAATAAGGTTGTAAAATGAGTCTTTTGAAAAGTGCAAGTAAGTTTGTAGGGTTTGCTGGTTTTTTCTCCAGAAAATCTAGAGAAAGGTGGTCAAGAATTCAGAAACAGGTCAAATCAGCTTGTAATCTTTCAAATATCTTTGCAACACAGGGTAAGACTTGGTGGGGAGTCTTTGATCCAATTGTTTAAAAGGCACTTCTGAGCAATTAAAATAAACTTCTGAAGAAGTTTGTAGTGTCATGCAGGGATACACAGTTCCCTGAAGTGAATGCCCAAGAGGAAATCATCAAGTGCTTTTTCTTACATTTCATCTTAAATATGCCACCAGTTTCCTTGGCATTAACAACTCTAAAAATAGATTACATTCCAAAAAGTAGTGGAAATATTTTGCCCTATCAGAGTGGTATTTAGGAACAAGGAAATGCTATCATTTGTGCAAAGTAAGATGGGGTAATATATTTGAACATTTTATATAGATAAGCACACACATCACAATTGCAAATACATACGCACAAGAATAAATCTACCAACAGTCAGTGTCAGAGGGCTGCAATATAGATGAGCATATGTGATCAAACTAGGAAAGGTTATGCAAATAGGATCACTGTAATTAAACCAAATTCATGCATAAAACATTGAGCTTCCTTACTCTCTGTGTCTGTGTGCGTGTGTGCGCGCGTGCGTGTGTGTGTGTGTGCGCGCGTGCGTGTGTGTGTGTGTGTGTGTGTGTGTGTGTGTGTGTGTGTGTGTGTGTGTGTGTGTCATATCCTTGGGACAAAAAAGGGATGGGGCCATTATTCCTGACACAGCATACAATATTGACATGTTAGGTAAAGCATACAATACTGCTAGATCTACAAAAAAAAAAAAAGCTAAACCTTAAAACACACAGGATGTTTACACAGGATGTGTACGCACACTAGTTTAAATACTATCTAAAATTAAAAGCTTTTCTATTTTTTTTCTCTTCTAAACCAACATTGACAATAAAAGCACAGTGCTTTCATGGAGATTAATGACTCAGCAGCATGATTCTTCTGAAACAGAAAGCATTATTGCATGCAAAAATACATGTAACCATATTTCATACAAAAAAAAAGATTATTATTGTATGACTGGGGCACTTGCTTACAGACTTCGCTATTCTCTGGCTGTCTGTGTGTCTCACTGTAATTATGCTTATCCTCTGTTGGGGTGACGCCCACCCACAAAACTCCATTTGGCCCTGAAATCTTTCTGGATCCTGATTCAGTTGTCATGGAAACAAGGAGAACGCCAGGCACGTGGTCGTGCCTTTAAATCCAATTAATATGCGTCTGACTTATCCGTTTTTCTTAGAATGGGGTGTGTATGTCTTGGGTGGCAGGGTGAGTGGACTCTGGTAGCTGGTTTAAAAAACAAAGTTGGACAGCGGAGATTAATTATTTTTTTATTCTGATTTTGGGGTGTGGAAATGAGAATGTGTGCTTATATGGTGTAAGGACAACTGGAGGATCAATTGATGTGACTGTGAGTAATGGGTAAAGATATGAGAATGACGGGACACAAGATCATGCACAGACCACTCAAATTTCTATGATGTATGTCTATCAACTAGCACTACACATTATCCTTTCTTGTTAGTCACATTGTAAGGGTCCTTCAGCTGCAAGAGAGGGCTTGATCTTACAAGGGGGCCCTGACACCAAAAGTGTGCAAAGATGAAGAAATAGAAAGAAAAGTAGAAGAATGAAAAAAATGAACATAAGGAGGAGTGAGAATATGTGAAAATGAGAAGTGATGCAAAAGAAATAGGAGTGGAGCCAGGTGACAGCCTTGTAGAAGCAGCCAGCTGGAAAGAGCCAAACACTGAAGCCAATTAATTGCCTCCACATGTTTTGAGACAAAAGTCTGCACTTGACCCTGCTCAGAGCTGAGGAAAAAGGAGGAAGGGTGTAGACACCAAGGGGGGTGTTGGTTGTGGCGACAAACAGGGCACTATAGGAGTACAAGGATTAAGGAGCTAGAAGAGAGCGACTGAGAAGGGAGCTAGAAAAGAGAAACACATAGTGTATGTAAGGGAATTGAGACAAGGTGACTGTAGGAAAACATACAGCATGTAGAAAGACTCATACAAAGCGGAATTGGGAGTATCAGACAGATAGCTTTTGTTCCACAGAGGTATTTTTTTTTTATCACACTTTTATTTTTATCAAGGTAATTGTTTGTGCACGTCAGCCTCAGAACTTAGACATATTATATTTTGTCACAAAAAATATAATAAAGACACACCTTTCATGAAAACACACCTTAACCTCTTTATGAAAACAGTGACAGTCTCCAGGTTGTTTTAGAAGAGAGTAAATATAATTAGCTCACTGACCTTTTTGGAATGTACTGGACCATGACAAAAACTCTAATCCATCTATAGTTTGTACAACACTATTTAGAAAAAGGGATGCAGGGCTTGGACTTTTCCCAGTACTGTATAAAATAAATACAGTTTTGGGTGTGATCAAGTTTTTTGATCATTACGAAATAAAACTTTTAATAGCTTCTTTTTTTCAATCGTTCAAACATAAGACAAAACTGTTGTTTTTACGCAGAGTGTGCATTTTACAGGGCCTAAGTAGCTAAGAAGCAAAAATTGATATGACTTATTACAAATGTGTTAAATAATAATAAGTTCACAATTTTGTTTCAATTTCATTTTTGCATCTTTATTTTTTTGCTCTTTATGGTGAAACTGCTGCTCTAGTATATAAAGTGACATTAGACAAGGAAGGTATTTTTTCTGTTAATTATTGGTAAATAATGGAAACTAGAAATCTACTCAAATTAGAGAAAAACATGCTATGCTTACTGGATTAACAAAGAATCTACCTCACTGGATATTTAACGTTGACAGCAATGAATTTTTATTCATTAAGGTTTCACATATTACACTGACTTTACAAAACAATTAATATTAAAGATACCCTACCTTCCAAGAAGAAAAAAGAAACAACATCAATAAATACTTAAAAAAGAAGATTCTCACATGTAACATTAAAAAAATATATTAATGACTGCAAATTTTTAATGCAAAGTAAACACTACATTTACTTACTACAGGAATACTGTTACATCAGAAAACTTGTGCACATATTTTTGTACTGTGCAACACTGATTCATTATATATGAGGTTTTATACTGTCTTAAAATATTGCATTGTGTTAGTATCTTAAATTGCTTTAACAACAACAACACAATTTTTTCATTTTTTGTGTGACAACAAATGTCCCGTTGAACATAAAGAAATACCTAATTAGGGCATACGGATAAACTGCCCAGATGTTCTTCACTGGAGTTTGTAAGACAATAATAGTAAGCTTTAATATTTATTTTTTAAATGATCATGTTTTAATTACTAATACAATCCAGTGATTATCAAGAAGCAAGACATATGCATAGATATGTGGTTTGGAGCTATATTGTCACAGGCTGTGTGCAGGCAGGCAGAGAATTGACCCAAAATGCAGACTCACTGAGGCAGGAGTGAACTGAAAACAGAGCTTTATTGCTGAAAACAAAACTAACTAAATTGGGAATGAACTAAGAATGCAAGCAGGCAGATTCACAGACAGAACACATAGCAAGTTGAGGGTGAGACATTAATGACGCAATGAGGAACAGAGTGAAACGCTGACATAAATACGAGGAGGGATAACGAGGAGCACAGGAACACATGGGGAACACAGCTGAAGCACATGACCATAACGAGACAGGGAAGCAAGACAGAACATGGAAACATGGGACCTTCACAATAAAACAGGAAACTAAGAACACAAGCAGGGACTTAATACAGAGAACTGACTACACGGGGAACACACAGGCAGGGATGACTGAACACATAACAGGAGCACAGAATCACATGAGGGGCAAACAGAACCAAAAGCCCTAAAACATGAGCCCATAAACCATAATAAAGACAATGAACTCAAAATGCTGGGTCACCGACCCAGCACCATGACATGTATTAGATTTAATTCTAATTTGTAGCCATTTTTCAGTTGTTTTTTTCTTTAAAACTGCATAGTGCACAAATTTACTTGTACTCCCTAACCAATCCGGTGCGGCCCCAGTCCCACAGACCTAAAGACCAGTCAGTGAAATTGATTACAAAGGGGTCACCAAAAAATCGCTTGTGATTGCTTTGGTCATTAGCAGGTTGACACAGTTGCCAGCAGTTGCCATGGAAGATGCCAACTTGTTGACAAACACTTGCAAACTGAGCCAAAATGGTGGTGAAACGTGAAAAGTGTAATGCATATGGAAATGAAGATGCTTTGTCTTTAAAGTAAAAGTTGCGGCTGCAGTGTTAAAGGCCTATGGCGACTTCTTGGATGCACAGCAAGAGTATAGGGCACACCTAATGATGTCCGCTCGTCAATACAAATGACAATGAGAACTGTTCATTCTTCTGAAACTACGCTGTTCCTTTGTCTTTTAATCCCATTTAACCTTTTCTAAATGTGGGTGGTACTTCTACAGAAAGCAAACAACAGTCACTGCCTCCAGGATTCCTGTCTCTTTAGACCTGTTATGCAAGGAATGGACCTCCCAGCCCATTGTTCTTTCAGTGGGTAGTGCTAGTCTCAGTCATTATGCAATGTACTGTTTATAAGGTTGGGGAAACCTGCAGTCAGCTGAGACTGAAGAAGCCATTTGGATGAGTGACAAAACGTTTCTCCCACTGAAACGCGCAGATCCAAATGAACAGAATCAACGTTTTGGATTTGTTATGCATTGTTTGTCAAATCATTATTTTTCAAATTTTAAACATGAAGTGTAAACACTAATGATGTGTCAAAATCTGAACTGTAATACTGTCCTAAAGAACTGCTATAAAAAGAGACCAGAAAATTCTAAAACAAAATAATGTTTGCAATAATGTTTTCCCTCCTCTTCTTCTTAAATGTGATTTCAGTTTTGAAATCCTGTGTGAAATGAAATAATATTTATCTTATATTTGAATATAAGTGATCTTTGTGGACCCAAAGTCAGAGGGTATAATTGCAATAGCTATGCTTTGTCTTCTCTTTGGTGCATTCAAAGCCATGGAGAGAAAAGAGACAAAATGATTGGAAGAGAAAATCCTATCATTTGATTGTCTGATAGACTACATCCCTCCACCTCCACATGTTCAACACCCCATGATAGGAACATCTCTCTGGGACAATAGACTGAAACAAGTACTTGAGCGGGGGAGGCAATCTGGAGCTAGAGATGTCATTAGGGAGGACCTGAGAGCAACCAATTGAGCAGAGTGCCTCCCTGGAGAGTTGGTTCTTTCATTGATATTCCCTCTGAACATTCCTCGTCATCTTTCTTCCTTTCTTGCTTGCTTCTGTCAAATATATGGTATCTTCTCAGGTTTAACAAATATATGAAGCTATTTTTATGCAAATTGTATCTTTTTGAAAACTGAGTCTGCTTTGCTGGAATTCTTGTCTGCACACTTGTGATACAGAAAGTTCTGTTAATTGTACTGAGTTATCTAACAAAATTATGCCTCTATGATACTGATTAGATATATTGGCAAAATGCATGTTTTATGTATGTAGTTTATTTTCCATTTCCTACCTTCCTACCCACTACAACAATAACAGAAATAAAAAAACCAAATAAGATATTTCTCGAGCGTCCCATTTGTGTACCAAATTTGGAGAGTTATAAAACTCTCTAAATTTGGAGACTTTTACTTACATTTTAAAATAATATGCCTCTTCACTACATTAACGTTGTACATTGAAAAATTATGTGTCTTGATCTATCAACTATACTGTGTGTAAAAAATTTAGAGTGAGATTAGCCTGAAGTGTCATGGCATAAACTCCATAGGAAGCCCCATGTTCCTGCAATTCAATTGAAGATTTATGTAAACGTTTTCACAATCTATTAAATATAATCACTGAAAATTGTAAAGCAAGGTTTACATTTTTTGTTTGTTTTTATTATAGTAAAAAAAACAAAATCATGTATAATGAAATTTACAAGTGATGGCTGAACTGAACCAAACAATTGTGTATGTCAGCAATTTTCCATCTTCAACTGTGAAAGCAATCTTGTTGGGCAGCACGGTGACATGGTGGTTAGCACTGTTACCTCACAGCAAGAAGTTCAATTCCACCATCAGTGTGGAGTTTGTAGTCTGGGTGTTAAAGATTGCCGACCCCTGATTTATGATGTAGTGTATAATGGTTTTAGAGCAGCAAATGCACCTATCCAAATGATATCTTTTTTAGTAAAGCACATCTCTTATTGCATATTTCAGCAAGACAATGGTAAACTGCATATTATATAAACATTTAAATATGAAACAGATACATCTCTTTAACATATCCTTCAGTTGTATATTGACATTTGACAAAGGTGTGTATAAAAGTAAGCAAAGTTACAAAAAAAAAAACCCTCAAAGAATTATTATTTCAGCAGGATGTTCATCAAACATTTCTCAATAAAGCTCAGCAGAAAAAAAAGAATAGATTTCCTCATATAGACTGATTCTATTTTCACTCCTGGACTGTTTTCATATTGATCCATCATTTTTTTTTGTTGCATTTTTTATTGTTTGTATCTGTATGTGACCTGTCCAGGGTAAACACTTTCTCCCTTTATAATTGCTGTGATAGGCTCCAGCCCCCCTGGATAGAAGGATGGAATAAAGATTGGGTTAACTACAGATGATACACATAGTTTTAAGCTATAAGATCTGTTATTGTAGTGTTGTCAACTTTGTTTTGGGGTGGTTAAAAAAACTGGCTGCGTGGCCAGCGGTGGCAACAGAGCTGGACTGGAGGTCGCCCATGTGGTAAGCAGTGGTTGTGCAGCAGTTGTGGCCGCTAAGCAGGAGGCCGGTGCTCAGGACCACACTAGGGGCCAGCTTCTGGTGGAGGTTGGTCTAGACAGCACTCCAACCTTGGACTTGTCAGGTCCCTCACGCGTCCTTACCTCTGGCGCTGGCTAACTTTCTCCGGGATGCAGGAACAGATGCAGGAACAGTTGCAGGCACCTGCCGGGCACCAACTGCTCCTACCCACAGAGTGGTACGGGTGCAGCGGTAGGCATGGGCACAGGTGTGGAGGCCCTTGCTGGCACAGCCTACCAATACACAATGCCCACTAAATACACATTTTAGTAACCAGTGAATTGGAGACAGGAGGGAAACACAGCTGGGAGAAATTAGAGCTAATAAGACAAGGGAAGTAAAACTAGCCACACTGGCATGAGACAGACTTTCAAAGTAAAACAGGAAATACATGACAGGCACAGACTTTTGAGGAGACACTATGAAATACCAGACATGAGAACAGGTGGAACACAGAGATGAGGGAGCACAGAACCAAAACCCTAAGAACAAGAAACTGATCACAATACATAATCAGAAAAAACTAGAATATAAGATAACAATGATAATAAAACACAAAACGCTGGGTCAAATGACCCAGGACCATGACCCTAATATTGTTTTGGCAAAGTTACACATTGATTCATATTGATTTTAGTGACCTCCGATTGATGTAACTGGGTGTCACCACTGCCAACGTGAATTATAATTTTACTGAATTTATATTTACCCTTAGCTAGCAGTTTTAAATTTCCTTCAATGTCAGCTGCTTTGGCCCCTGCCAGACATTTGACTATGGTTGCTGGTGTCTCAAGCTTCATGTCATGGAACTAGGTTTTCCTAGGTTTTCCATGTAAGAGTATAACTGTAGTAGGTGCCCTCTAGAGGTCTTTTTGTGTGTTTTTTTCTCGGTAGAATCTAGTCAGGGAGGACAGTTTGCCTCTGTTAATCTATTGCCATCCATGCCTGCACAAGCTTGTTAACGGCATCGTCTGTAAGTAATGTTGTTTGTTATCATTGAAACAACTCCTGTGCATTGTTATTTGCTATGAAAGTGATATGTAGTTCGTAGTGTGTATTTGATGTGTAGGGATGTATAATCTAAGCTAGTGAGATTGAGTTAGCTTACATGCCATGTGGTTCCTATGTTATTCTGATCATAAACGCAATTTAATTTAATAGTTTATTCAGAGATTCACAAAGCAGATAAATGTCATCTGTATATTTTTATACTTTGTGTGTTTTTGGTGAATTGTATAATTATGCAACGTTTTTATTGGTTTATTTCTGATTTTGTTTACAGTTTCACACTTATCCTTAATAAACCATCCAACTCGACACATCGGCCTGGTCTTTGGAGTTTGATTAGGAGAGTGTTTAGCTGTCTGTATAACTGAGTTTACGTTCAGGAGAACAACACTTACTGAGGACAGAACACTTCACATGTCTCAAAACAGAGTCACCAATACCCAGAGTTTGATCCCCAGCGGGTGTGTCACCGAGTGGTTAGACATGTGAAGATGTCTCAGACATCTTACCTTCACCTAGCCACCCTGTTTTCCCGGCTGCTCAAGAGAATTTGTCAGGGGAGCGCTAACACTACTTTCAGGTTAGCCTACCAGGGACCTGGCTAGCTACAGGTTTTTCCACGTCCAAAGCCAAGTGTCCAATTCAGTGATCCCTGCTTCTAGAGCTACCTTGGAGACCAGGAGACTTGTCACTGCCAGTCTGCAGCCCATTCTGTTTACTTACTCTACGTAGTCCATCTCTTCCAGCATGCCATCAGTTCCCAACACAATCTTTATATTGTCTAGGAAACCAGAAGAGTAGCTGTTACCTGAGGGGAGCTGGACTATAAAAAAAGATGAACCGAGCAGCGGGAGTTTGTCGAGGGTCTGCCCAGGGAAACGGCAAGCTGGGTTTGCTGCCGTGGCCTGGAAACCACTGTCGCTCTCACTGAGGATCTCCGTGATCCTTGGTGCTACGGAGAGAGGCGGGGCGGGAGTGCTGGAAGAGTGACAGGGACACCTGAGGCATGAGTGTCCTCTGATGGAAGTGGGACAGATGTTCCATGTCACCGGGGCTTCGGGACATGCCGCATTCCAGTGAAGTGTCAA
Organism: Pelvicachromis taeniatus; assembly: GCA_015108175.1. Taxonomy (NCBI): domain Eukaryota; kingdom Metazoa; phylum Chordata; class Actinopteri; order Cichliformes; family Cichlidae; genus Pelvicachromis; species Pelvicachromis taeniatus. The sequence continues at coordinate 23,800 of VURO01028239.1, forward strand.
GACTGCATGCAGATTCTGAGCTACCAAACCCTGATTCACCCCGAGGCATTACTGGAGGTGGAGTGGTTGGGGTTTAATAACCTTTTTGGGGGCAGAATGTGGGGATGCAATCACGACTGTGTGAAAGAAAGAGATGAGTTGGGGATGGAGGTGTCAAATTCCATAATTCCCGTAATGACGTGCCTGCGGGCTCCGCCGGCAGCCAGCTGTGCGGGAGTGGACCGGGCCCCAGGCCCAGAGGCATGAAGGTCCCCCACTTCTCGGAAGGGGAAGGGCCACAGGCAGCCAATGAAGGGAAGCCAATATAGGAGAAATATGCTCTCGTTTTCAAGTCCCTGGAAGGGGGGGTTAGCATCTGAGTCTGGGTGCGGGTTCCCCCTCATGGGGCAAGGGTAGCTGGACCTGGGGTGTAGAGTATGTTTGGGGAGTGTGATTGTGTGTATGGTGTCAATTTGTGTCTATCTCTACGTTGGGTGTGTGCCGAGTGTTTGTTGTTGTGTGCATGAGGGTGGGAATGCACATTTGTGTCTGTGTGTGCCTGTTCATCTGTGTCTATGTGTCAGGTCGGGTTTTGGACTCCACCTCCCTGGGAACATCTCAGGCAACCGGCATTCTTGAAGGCTTCAGAATTTTCAAACAGTCAGGCCCCTTTCCAAATCATTATTTGTAATATTTTAAACCTGGAAAACAAACACTTGTGACACATAGCATATTTTAAATGGCAATAAAGTATGTTAAAGACACCTTAAAAAAAATACTGCAGTGCAGGTAAAGAACAAGAAAATGAAAAACTAAGACAAAAGTCATTTTTGCACAAATTTAATTCTTTTTGGGATGTTTTTTTGTAAATCTTCTTAAATTGTATAAATGTTCAAAATAGTTTTTACATATCTTTTAAACTAGTTTATAACTGGGCAAAGAGTTATGACAACAACTAGGACATTCTGAATTTATGATATGACATCAATCCCATGATGTTTTTAGAATAGAGAAATATAATAACTGCGATCACCTGGTTGGGTCAATGACAAAATGTACTGTAATATGCACAGCACTGTTATGAAAAAGGGAGTCACCTGGTATTTGTCAAGGGCGTATATGAAACTAATTAAATTTACAAGAATAACATTTATTATTTGAACATGATTTTTCCTTCTTTAAACAACTGTCAGTCATGATCACAGTAAGTATATATAATAATGGCACAGTATGTGAAAATGCAGATTGAACCTACTTTGAGACTCCTACCTACGCTTGAAGGTAAGTCCTTAGTAGAATAGGATAATATGAGTTTTTCCATGTATTTTGTATAATAAAACACCCCCCCTAAAAAAAAAACCCTAAACAAAGCAAAAAAGGTTAACGTAAATATGACAGTAATAACATTAAAACTCTTTATTAAGGCTTAATTACTGTTATAATTTAAGAATTGATAATTATATTTTAAAAAATATCATTGAAATTTGGCCCAAATTGCAAACCATTAACTAAAATATGAATAAAAGATCAAAGACCAGAAACACTTTTAGATGTAATATTTAATGGAAAAATTACAACTTGGAAAAAGATTTCACAAAATGTACAACTATCAAAACCTCATCTCCAGACTAAATATGGTCAACTTTAACTGAAATGTGTTTTTTTTTCTCAACAGGATGTTGAGTACGGCTGAAATATTTGTCTTGTTGTCTATACTAGGAATGATGACTGGAAATTTGGGTGAGATCATTGGCATTCTTTAAAATGTTTTAAAGAAATATTACTAAATGTGAATTCACTAAAATTTTAGAATTGAGAACATCCAGCTCACAGATTTTAAAAGTCAAAAACTGATATGTAGAATTACATTTTAATTGTACTTTTTATTATGAAACGGTATTTTCATAATGGTTATAGGAAAAACTCTATAACTAAATAGGCTGACTATAGATGTCTTGGTGAAATTAATTGCACAACTGTTAATTACATTTGATAATTCTATGCATCTTTCTATCTCTTAAATATAAAGGTGAAAATGTTGCACGAGGTGGAAAAGTGGCTCAGTCTTCAGTGTATGGGAATACCAAACCAGAAAATGCCATTGATGGGAATCGTGCCAGCAACTTCAACCAGGGATCCTGTACCCATACTAACAACGACTTGAATCCGTGGTGGAGACTTGACCTTTTGAAGACATATAAAATCAACACTGTGACTATCACCAACAGACAAGACTGTTGCTCTGAGAGGATCAATGGAGCTGAGATCCACATTGGAAATTCCCTTAATGACAATGGCAATGCGAATCCCAAGTAAATGAGCTATTTATCTCAAACTTGATTCAAACTTTGACATAAGAGTCATATAAGTTGGAATCATTAATTATGTTTGTAATTAAAATCTACTTCAACCGTCTTTTTGTTTTTTTAGAGTTGAGTCCATCATACAATGCCGAGCAGCACCTTAACTATCTGAGAGCGGCATTTATACAAACTTTTATTTTAGATTAAGCTTATGTTACTTCTAAATCTGTTTTCTTGTCATTTGTTTTCAGATGTGCTGTAATCTCGTCTATCGCTGCTGGGGCGTCACAAACCTTTGCATGTAATGGAATGGAAGGTCGCTATATAAACATTGTTATTCCTGGGAGAAGAGAATACCTGACACTTTGTGAGGTAGAAGTTTCTGGTACACAACTCGAATCTCACAACGGATATGACTGTAGTTGGGTCTAAACAAAATTATTTACTCTTGGAATTATCTTTCAGTTTTTAAGTAGGTGTGTAACAATCAGGGAAATTTAGTTCAATCTTTTTTTGCCACATTTTAGTCACATATATTTTAATCCTCCACTTTTTACATTACACTGCAGTGAATTTCTATTCTGATAAATCAATATTACTGAATGCTTCCATTCATATAGTGTAATTTCAGAAATGTCACTATAAATAAATATTTCCTATATCGGTTGTATCACATGTAATATTTTACAAAATGTCTTGCACTTTCTGTTTTCTATGTACATATTTAAACTGAAAATAAATATTCGGGTAGCACACCTTTGAAGAATCATTGCTGTACCTATCAGTCAGTCAATCATTAGACAACCACCATTCTGTCATCAGAGATCTTTTACAGCCATACATCCCCAGCAGGTCCCTGAGGTCATGTGATCAGGGCTTGTTGGTTATCCACCATACGAGGCTGAAAACAAAAGTTGACAGAGCTTTTGTAACAGTGGTGCCCCGACTCTGGAACTCACTTACTTTGAGGGAACGCCCTCAAAGTAAGTGAGGCAACATACACACAAAAGAACACGCAGTTCAGCAGGTAATCCCAAATAGCGAGGGTGAACACGCATCAATCTACAATTGAACTTAACGAGCCTTGACATGAGTAGAATCCTGTGCTGACTGGAGTTCAGCCACACTCCTAAAAAGTTTGCCCCTGATGAGGATAATCAGCAACAGCTGGCAGCGGGTGAAGAGCGGTAGGTGTGGCAGCCTCCAGCGTGGGAGCACTTCCGGGTCGCACTCTCTACCGTCCCAAAACATCCGGGCACATGAACACAAATGACATACGGGAGACAACGAAGTAGGAGAACACAACATATCATAAACATATGCCCTGGGTTCCTGGACCCAGGCCGTGACAGTAAATGCTTTACTGCACACAAAGTATACAAAGATGACTTATATTCATACACAGACAGGCACAGAACCATCAGTACAGGCAGATGAAAAAGCACTTAGGAGACCTTTCTCTTATCTTTATTCTGGGTGTTCCCTTTGAGAGCTCTATACTCAGTGAGACTATTGATAGGGAATAAATAATGGCTTGCAGTGTTGCTGGAAAAAGAATAATTTGGCTTCATTTTAAGTATAAAAGTATTAATAAATAAGTTATGGTATAAATTCAGAATGACAAGATTAGAATTTGTAATCATGTTGAGTGTCCTTTTACTTATGTCTAAATTTGAAAATTTACTAAAACGTATAAAGAAAGAAAAAACATAGTTCAGAAAAAAGATAAAAACAAGACTGAAAGGCACGATGTGATATGAAGATGTATATGCAATAAAAAATGTCAGCATATACATTGCAAAAAATACAAAAGACATATGTTGAGTTTGAGCTAGACAAAATTTAAATGAAAAACTGAATCAATGTTAAACAACAGCATAAAACCAACCTCCCATAGCATCCAATGTACATAATATGCACACAATGGACAGTGAGTATGGCATGAGTCAGAAGTGAATGCTGTATATCGTCAGTGCTTAAAGGTAGAATTGAAGATTCCTTGTCTGTTCGATATTGTTGATTCTGCTCTATGGAGGAGGCCGATCACCTCTAAAAGCCTCGGAGACCCACTGGTTCAGCACAGATAATAAATATGCATGGGAATCAATACATATTTGGTGGTGGGGGACAGAAAAATAGAGGAAAACACAAGAAAAGAGCAGCAGGTCTGGAATGTTCATCTTCATTTATTCTTCCCTATGCCGCACATGTACACACACACACATCACTGCCTTTACAAGCACATACAGAGTCACAGGTTCAGGTACGGAGACACTATGCATGCACAGCAAGAGAGATGAGGAAAGGAATGTGCTCAGATCAGCAAATTATCCATTCTTTTCTTTTCAACTGTCCCTGTGGGAATGTGCAGTGTGTAATGGCAAATGCACTCCTCTTATGATTTGCTGGGTCTTATAGTCATTCCATTGACTTCAACCTGAGACGTGGGAACAAACTCCACAATTTATGCTGAATGAGATTACTTATTAAGCTAATGAAATGCAAACTACACAACTTTGGTTAAAATGTATTACAAATCTTAAACAAGGATGTTTTACTTGCTATATCATCTTCAGTTTCAGCATTAGCACTACTGTAACTAGAGCAAAATTTCAAGCAACTTTGCACAACAGCTATGCGAGATTCAGTTCATAGTAGTGGTCTCAGTATACTATGTACTGTATATCTTCTAGTGGCCTGTCTCTTATTGACGCCCGTTTCTAATAAACGCCGGTTTGAAAACATGTCACAACAAATAGACGCCAGTCTCCAATAGTAGCCAGGCGGAAGTCCCTCCGCGCTGTTTTCTTCTTCTTTTTAAATTTTATTGGCGGTTGGCAAACAACTGAATGGTGCATTACCGCCACCAACTGGTATGGAGTGTGACTGGAACGTCGCTCAATAAAAAAAAAAAAAAAACCTCTGTGCTGTCTTAGATTCTCCTGCGTCTCATCACTGGGCCAGCTGTTTCCAATCAGCCATCATCTACGACCAGCGGCATTTAAGCTGGATGCAGCTACCATCGAAGTGGGATTATTACACTGAACTGGAACTGTTGGCTAGCGAACCTGCTAACCTCTTTTACTTCCTCTTGAGGAGAGTCGGGCGGAGAGAAGTTTCGGGGAGCACCACTTGTGCACTGGGTTACCACAGACAAGGAGACACTCAGGAGCAAAGGAGGACCACAATTGGGAACTGCATTATTTGTGAACTGTTGGAACACGTTTTGGAGCACTGTAAGTAAAGTAAGTCTTTTCACCTTGGTCTAAAAACCGCGCCTGTGTCCTCTTTCCCTCTCACCTC
>VURO01028243.1:8753-19795 GCA_015108175.1 Pelvicachromis taeniatus
TAAAAAAAAATTAAAATAAAAAAAAAAAAAAAAAAAAAAAAATTAAATTATTAAAATGCCTACCTGAGAAAAAGATGGTGCCGAGGCCTAACAGAATGAGAGCACCTAGGATGCACTTGTTCACAGAAAACCCACTGTCGTCTTCTCGCTGTGGTAGCTGAAATTCTTCCACTTCCTCCTCTTCCTCTCTTCTCCCAATCTGCTCCAGAGATGCTAAAAGAGACCTTCTCTTTCTCACCTCTGACTCTCCCTCCTCTTCAGCCTTCTCTGTTCTCTCCTGACTCACTTCTGAATCTGCAGGGGACTCTGTAGGGGTGAAAGAAAATAGTACTAACGTGTAGTTCTACCAATATTTAATTTATAGGTTTCACTTATTTTACAGGAACACCTCAAATATAAACTGAAAACACCACAACAATAGCCAATCGGAAATGAAGCCCCAGCAGAGTTATTATTTTAAGCACAAAGTTGCTGATTGTGTACAGATATTTCTTGCCTTTATATAGCTATTAGATAGCACTGTAGCTAGAAATGGTGTGCTGGTTAATTTGCAACACTTTCTTTTCTTTAAACTGCACAAATCAGTCTGGCTTTGAAACAAAAGAGCAATAATAATATAACTGGCTCTGTAAAAAGATCACTAATGCTGAACTTTGTTTTTTTTCTCCTTACACTTTGTGTTTAAAAAGTAAAGTGCAGAACAGAGCAAAAGAAGACCAATCCTTTGATGGTGTAGCAATAAAAAGTGCTACAAACCAAAACCACTACACTGCAAAAAACCTAAGTGGTTCCTGTCCCTCTGAAGCCAATTTACTTCTGCAGGGTGTCATGTAACTAAAGGTTTCTGTCACATCAGGCTCCCTTCCTCACACCAACCACAGCCTCTCCAGACAACCTCCTGGCCCAGATACTGAAAAAGGCCATAACCAGGTGTTCCAACAAGTACACTTCAAACACAAGTAGAACATATGGCTTAGTCTCCAATAGCAGAAGAGAAAGGATGCTTCCTATGGATACAGTGACATACATATGAATAGTCTTTTTTTTTTTTCCTCCTCATGATCCTGATGTGTGTACGTCACTGTTTCCAATATTACCTATTCTGACCTGTCTCCCCAATGTGATGTTTGTGAAATGTATGTCTGGTCGGAAAGGTTCCATTTCGCTACGGGAAACTGTATGTGACAAATAAAAAGCTATCTATATAATAAAACACATGCCAAAAACACAAAACAAGTTATTCTAATATTAAAGTAATAATGATCTGACTTTTGTCCTGTTCATACCCATTTCTCTTCCCAAGTCAGTTGTCCTTAGATACACATCTGACTCCTCTTGTTTTAGCTCCTCCCCATTTTGCAGATGCTGCGTTCCTTCCACCTGCACACACTCTGCACCTCTGAGGGTCTCTGTGCTCAACAGTAAGAGTGGGGGCTCATCAGAGGAAGGAGCTACATGAGTGTAGGAGTCAGAGTATGAATCGGGGTCAGAGCTGCTCTGCGCCGAGCCCTCAGGTAGGCCCCCTGCCTGGCTGACTTCATCACTGCCATGGTTCAAGTTGCCGGAGACTTCCAAAGAGGAAGGAATGGGGTTATCCATGACAGAAGTGGGCACAGAGGTGGGCTGATCCGCACTCAAGCCTCCACTGAGCTCTGCTGTTTTTTCTTTTGGTACCTGGATATAAGAATAAGGTAATTATTAAAAAAAAAAAAAAAGTAGTTCAAAGTTTTTGGACTTCTTATAGTTCGGAATTTCTCGTTAAAAGCCAAGCAATCCACCTGATTTAAATACTACTAAAGTTACAGTTTTCAGCAAATAATACAAGTTTGGTCTTAAAGGTGTCAATGTTATTTAAACAGAAACATTGTGTTGTGTTATCTTTAGCATGAAGAATGCTGTCTCTAAGCTACAGCCTAGCAACAGCTGAAATGAGTCACTTTCCAAATCTGAGGAACGAATGAGAAGGATAATGTGAGAGCTGTGCAAATTCTGTCCAATCAGAATCAAGCGTTCTCACTACACTATAAATAGTTTTTGTATTTATTCTTTGAGCATTCAACAATAAGCGATCAGTCAAACCCCAGGATTATTACAAAATTTAAATATGGGGGAATGCTTTCTTTGGCCAATCAAGGCTACACATTCAGCAAAGCCGCGTGACAAATGGTACTGTTACAGAACAGAACATTGCATGTATTGCTGCCTTACTAGGTAGTTCTCCACAGGGAGCCCTTCTGCAGACTCTGCACCATTTGCAGGCTGGTTGTTGTCCCCAGAACCTGGATCAAACACAGACACAGGAGGGGAGCCATTTAGGGCAGCAGTTCAACATTTTTTCAATCCTGACTCTTTGAAGTGGAGCAATTCTCACTTGTGACACCAACACCTGCCCCCAGTATGCACAGGCAGAATGGAAAGCAGCGGTGATTAGGAGTATTTTTTCTACTTTGCCGGTTGCTTTCTTTGACTACAGTCGGTTCTGATTGCTTAGGTAATAACTTTGAGACTTCCAGCTATTATTGCAAAGCTCTAAAGCACTAACTGCAGAATATTATATCAAGCCAGGAAAACAATTTGAGACACACTCCTGTAAAAATTTAAACGTAAAAACCCAAACCATAATTTAAAGAACCTCTTGAAGCTCCAACTATATCTATATAGTACTGTGCAAAAGTTTTAGGCAAGTGTGAAAAACAAAATGCTGTAAACAAAGAATGCTTTCAGAAGTATAAATGATTGTTTATTGGCCCCAAATGTATTCTGCAGTAGGACAACGACCCCAAACATACAGCCTAAGTGATAAAGAACCATCTTCAGCGTAAAGAAGAAGACCTACTGGAAGTGATGGTATGGCCCCCACAGAGCCCTGATCTCAACATCGAGTGTGTCTGGGATTACATGAAGAGACAGAAGGATGTGAGGAAGCCTACATCCACAAAAGAGCTGTAGTTCGTTCTCAAAGATGTTTGGAACAACCTACCAGCAGAGTTCCTTCAAAAACTATGAGTCTACCGAGAAGAACTGATGCAGTTTTGAAGGCAAAGGGTGGTCACACCAAAACATGATTTGATTTAGATTTCGCTTTTGTTCATTCACTGCATTTTGTTAATGGATGAAAATAAACGATTAACACTTCCATTGTTGAAAGCATTCTCTGTTTACGGCATTCTTTCTCACCTGCCTAGAACTTTTGCACAGTACTGTGTATGCAAGTACCCATATTTGCACGTATACATATTAAGAACCTTACCTATATTTCTGCACACTAACAGAAATAAAGGTTAAAAAGTATCATTTTTCCATTTTAATATGCCAACACTCTTCAAAAGACATTAGCAATAAAACAGAACATTGCTAAGGAAAAATACAAGAAAGTCACCCAAATGTCATTCTCTTTGTTGATCCAGACACGTAACTTTCTCAATGGATAAAGTCCATGGATTTATGGAAAAGCATCAAATGGAGTGAAAATCAATCACTTCCTTTAAGCTTTCCAAAAACATTATAATAAATTTAAAAACTGATTGTAAAGCAGAGAAAGCACATTCAGTTTGCCAAACTTGGTAAAATACACTTGCTACCAGAGTTAGTATTTTCAGAGATACTCAGACCCTTATCTGTATATGCAATTGGGAACTTATTTATTTATTTTATTTTAAATGAATGGATGTGAAGGCACCTGGTGCAGTTGTATGGCCTTCTCCATGGTACTCCGTCCCCATTACCACAGGCTTCAGAGTCTCAGCAGCAGTTTCCTAAGAAAGACGAGGACCCAATCAGAGAACACATTCAATGCTGTGCAAAAACATTAAGCCCCCTGTCAGGGTGCAGTCATTTACTGTAATGTACAAACACACGTGGAAATGCATTATACAAACCAAAAACAGAATACAGAGCACAAATCTAAGAAGACTGAAAGTCAAATCTTTGGTATGACCATCTATATTCAACACAGCGTGAACTCTTAGGGAAGCTTTGTCATTTCTTTGCAAGCAGCATTCACAAATAGTTGCTTCTTGAAGGACATTCAAAGCACTTCTTTTGGTGTTGGCTGCCTTTTGTTTTGTTCATGTCAACTTGATACCACACTGCTTTAATTATGTTGAGGTGTGGACTCTTGAGGCCAATGTACAGCTGAAAGTTTTCCACCGTGTGTTCTTCTATGCAAATATGCCTTTACTGCACCATCAGCATATTTGGGATTGCTGCTGTGTTGGTGTCCCCCCACAAAATTTCAATTTTGGATTTATCACTCCATAAGACTTGCTATCACTGAATTTCAGTTCAGTTCTTGTGTAATCTGGCATATCTCAACATTTTCTCAGTGTTTCCATCTCTTAACAATAGCCTCTTGACAGCTACCCTTTCATCGAGGCCATTTCTATCAAGGCTTCAGTGATCAAGTGACGAACCAGATACATTTCTCAGGTCCTGGGATACACTGCACACCATGTCAAGATCTGCCAAATTTTTGCCTAACGGCTCTCTGGAAATCATGTTGTTGGTGTAATAATGATTCGGCGTTAAGTGGCTTAACAAATAAACAAAAATCATTAAAATACAAAGACTGGACTGAAAAAAAAAGGTTGAAAAACATTCAAGATCGCTTGGGGAAAAAGAATAAAAAAAATTACAAGACAAACAAAGAAACCTCACAGCTATTTCATTTTCAAGACAATACTAATTTTGATATTTAGCAAATTAAAAATGTAATATTAAAATCATTTTTTCCCTTTCAGACTTATGAAGCATTAATACATTTCCCCAACATGTATCATCTGTAGTTATGGATTAGTCCTTACTGAGAAAATATGACAACACAGTTAAAAACATCTTGTTTTAGCATCATTGCTCATTTATGCTCTGCCTGACTCCACTCAGATCCACTGATTATTATGTTTGTGGGTTTAAACACTAAACCTGTGATGATAAAAGATTTTTAAAAATATATTCATTTAGATATTGTTACTGGAATAACAATAATAATAATAAATGAGAAACTCTTAATAATTTGACTTCCTAAATACTAGCCAAGTCATAAAGATCAAGTCAGACTTAGTATAGAAAACAAACTTCATATTTAGTTTTTTGTTTTTTTTTAAATAAATAAGGCATTTTGTTGAAAGCCTGTGCAGTCGAGTGCTCTATACAGACTGATGATACCTCAGGAGTGAGGATGGTCCAGCTGTTAGCACTCCCACTGCCAGACATGGCCCCCAAGAGACTTTGCGTTTCTCTCCTGAAACACAAGAACAACATGGCGAACAATGTTAAGAGCATGCATACATACACCCTTAATCAAAGCCATGCATAATTTACAGGTTTTATTTACAAAAGACACAACTAACAATGTGCCACTAGCTTACAATTACAGTATGAAGACTGCAGCTTTAAGAAATTTACTCTCATTGTTTACCCGATTTGAATACCAGCCTCTACTACTCAGCCTCACCCATTTTGCCAATAAAGGTCTGACTGTAATGTGTTACTGATGCCTCTGTGCGAGTGTGTGCGTTTTGTATGTGAGCAGGAAGTCCAATTCCCTGGGAGCATTCAGTTCTTCATTAGTAGTTCGTGTGTGTTGTGAGCCTTTTGGCCAGCCTGGCTTTTGATTAGTTGGGAAATGTTTTGGCAGAGACATGGGTAACTAAGGCCAGCACTACAATGGGCTGTCCATTTCAAAAGATACTGGTCTCTTAAACAGATGTCCACAAACGAGCACATTTATGGTGTACACTATATATCTGCCCACTGCTTTGGAATCGCTTATTTTACAGTAAGATCATTCATCTTAACTGCCACCACAGTAGTTGAGAAAAATGTCTCCAGTGTCACCATTTCAGTGTCACCGGCTTGTGCCAGGTATTAGAAAAATATAAAGCTTTTCCTTTAAAATTAGCTAGCAAAACAGTGAGGCATATTTATATGCATCCAGTCTAGTTTTGTATGAATGCTGAAAGAACAGCACTTAAGTTAATACCACGCTGTCTGGGTAATGACACACTTCACTCCCCAAATTCAATTCTCTCCCAGCTCCGCTATTTAGGTCTCCTAATCGAGTGCCTCCCAAGAGAAGCCCACTGAATCTAGCCTGGGGCCCAAGGAGCATTGTAGAGCATATAGTGGAATGGTTTAAATAGATGCCAGCTAAATATAGCTACCATGAGATTGACTAGAGACAGACAGAGGGAGCATGCAGGAGATGGCCACGGGGAATGAAATAGAGGCACAAATGTATTCTAAGGACAGTTTTAAAAAGGATTATTTCACATGCAACACAAGGGAGGGAGAAAAAAAAAAACCCTGGTCTGATCTTATTCACTGATCGGTACGAATAACATTTAATTTAACCTTTAAAGTCTAGCTGTGAGAGTCAGTGCAGGCGTCTAACCTCATCTTATCTCTTCAGACATTAATCTGCATGTGTGCGTTTTCTTCCAGAGACTGGACTGTAATCTCGCTTTTTTTTTTTTTTTTTTGCAGCGTCTTTGCCTCTGCATGGAAAAATTACCAAAAAAGGTCAAGAGATAAACTACAAGACTTTCCATGAGGACAGCCAACGTTGGGCTGTGAGCTAAAGCCAGCTCCACACACAGCATCACCGCTAAAAGCTGACCGCTCTTATAGCTATGCAAAAAGGGTCGGGGTTAGAGGGAAGAAGTTCAAAACCTGCGACAAGAAATGTCATACGGCCTTAAACAAGACAACAACATCTGGTTAAACTCGGAAATATCACTTCTTACATTCAGTGAGGGCCGTTGTTGGTAGGGTACGATACTAAAGGCTTCACAAGTCGAAAGTTGTTGACATTAGGCGTTAAAAAAACGTTTCCACTTCAACGATGTCTACCGAGCAACCAGGAAAACGTGAAACGACGTTGGCGACACAGAGGGAGAAGAGACGAGACGTCGTTCATTTGTAATAAAATCAAAAATTCAGGTGGTTCTTACCGTGGTCTGTCACTTTACTTTAGACTTCAGAGCACGCCACAGCCACAAGCAGGGACTTCTTTGATTCTTTCTATTCAACTTGACAACTTAGAACGTGCCTCCAGAACTTAATGATCCATGCTCTTCTCGCCCAATAACAGAACGCGTTTGCGCTGGTCCCGCCTCTCTTGCTCATCCAATAAGATGTCGATGTCGCTTCAGTGCAGCTGGAAAGCTTCCAAGTTGATTGACATATATATGTGATGGAGGCTATGTACAATTAATACTATAGGTTACAACGACAGGCTTGAGTTGATGGTTGCCGTCATAAATAGAGCCTCCAGTTTAGCGATTATAATCCTAATGCTCTTTTTCACACTTAAGAAATACCAAGAGTCACATTAGATGCAAGCTAAAACTGTTTCATAGAAGCTATATTCCTGACACTTAAGATCAAAGCATTTTTCTCCATTTAAAGGTGTCTGTGCAGAATTACCTAATCATCAAATGATCTAAAGAAAAGAAGCAAAAATTCAGACAGGTAGGTAATTATATTTTCTGTTCATGAGTTCCTTTATTCATTGCCACACCACTTTGTGTTGTACAGTGAACATCAGGTGAGCCACAGTCCTGGAAATCTCAGATCATCAGGGTCGAATTTAGAAAACTAACCCAGTCCGGAAATAAAGACCATATCATCTTGAAACCTGCTGGCAAGCTTCTTGAACCTCAAAAGATCTTCCTATAGAGACACCGAAAAACAAAAAACAAACACATTTTAAGGGGTTGGCTGATTTGATCATTTTGAATAGTATTATTATTATTAATACATTTATTGAACAGTATAAATTAAAGCATGTAGTTTATATATAACAGTCATTAAAAAAAAACAAGTCATACCTGCAAGGCTTTACCATATAACACTCCCATTTCTGATGAAATAAAAGCTGGTTTAATTACACTACAGGAGCCAATGGAGAAACAAGGAAAAATCAGGGTTCTAACACTTGATATACCCTTTTCTCTCAGTCTGTCAGTCCAGGATCTCTTTGATGCACCAGCAGCAGAGAAGGAAATAGAGGCATTCCTTAACCGACTGGATAAAACTGTAGGCAAAGTTTCCTCCCAGGAAGTTCTTGCCTCGTCCCAGGCCCATGGCCATGTCCCGCAGGTGCTGCCCCAGAGAGGCGGAAGGCATGGCCTGGGGAAGAGGACGCTGGGGGTGCATGGCTCTGCAGAGAGTGACCAGACAAATGCAACGAGGATGGCAGTCGATGAGAAGAACTGGAAGATGAGCCGTGACAAATGGAGTCAGATGAGACCCATGCAACAGCTGAGCTCTGCTCCGTATTGCCGGCACGGTTCACTCCTCTACTTATAACTTCCTACACAAACTGCAAGCGCTCTCCACTCACATCTGGCAGTTTCTCGACTGTCCTCAGCTTCAAACGCGCGCTGATTGATAAAAGACCTTGTTTACCTTTGCTGTACTCAGTTCCAGTGTTGTATGATGCCCCCCTGAATAAGCCCCTCTGTTCCAGCCACAAACAAGAGAGTTCCAGTAGCTCCAATACATTCCCACCTACATCACACTCTTTGTTCAGGTCAGTGTACAACAAACGCTCATATTTTCTCGTAGAGTGTGCTTTGTTTCAGTCTCTGCCGAACTATTTTGATGTGTACCAGTACACAGAGGGAGGCACAGCAAAACCCAAACTCACAAAGCAAGATAAGTGATATATGTATTTATATATGCAATCTATATTTTTCCAGTACAGGTGTAAACAGACACGTTTCCCTAAAAACAAAACAAGACCAAAAGTATTAAAACAGAAACATATAAAGTAATAAAAATCATCATCTGTGCACACCATTTCAAAAGGAACCTTTGGCTTTTTAAAAACACAAACTAAAAAGTACAACAGCATCATCAACACTACCACCATCACCAACAATAAACAACTAATTTTCTGAAAGGATTTTCATGCAACAAAGGCAACTGTGATGCACAATAACACAGAACCAGTTCACTAACGATAAAGAGCGTCAAGTGAGCCTGTTCCAGCCCACGCACACATACAACAGGCACGCACAGTAATGGCAGAACTTCTTTGCGGTTTTCCTATTTCTGACCTGCATAAAGCTCAACATGCAGACTGACCCGGTGGCCACTCGGGTGTGTGTGTGTGTGTGTGTGTGTGCATACATGTTCTATGACATGTCAGCCCACTTTAAAGTCTAAAGACTAACCGATAGTTAAGGTTTAGGCTGAAGAAAAAAAAAAATCCCTTCTCAAATTTTATGATTTTGGCTTCGGTCTCTTTGACGTGTTCAAATTCTACACGAGCTACCTCTGTGCTGTGGTTTCTGGCTCTGTGTTATTTATCAAAGAAGTCATTAAATATACAACAATGGAAACAATAATCCATCACTTAAGCTTATCAGTCGAAAAATTGATGTTATTTACAGATGATCAGGAAATAACCCCCATCCCATCCCCACCCCCCACTCCCCCCACCCGGATGGTGACATCAAGTATCTGTGACTGTAAGCTGAACGCGAGAACGTGCATCAGAGGAGATTGCCATCACTGGATCTGTTTGCGTGTGTTTACCGGAGTGTCATTTTTGCAAAGATGTTGATAAACTGAGATTGGCTTTTTTTCTGTAAGATTCTCCTGTAGCTGACTACATTTGAATTAAGTACATAAGGTGACTGCATTGGAGTGACATGACTGCATTGAAGAAACAAGGCACGATCAAAAAGATATATATATAAATATATATAAAAAAAACAAAAACAACTATATCATGAAGTGAGGCAGGAGGAAAACAGTAAACAATAATGTGAACTTCTCCCTCCCGATCCTCGAAAGTCTGTGAAAACAGTACGCCGAGGAGCAACTTTTGGCTGAACACATATATCATTGCTAGCAATATCCTTCTGACCTCGGAGCATAAAAGGTTTGGAAATCGGTCATTATTCTCTCGAGTGATTCAATAAAACACAAAGATCAAAATGACATAACCAGTTACCATGACATAACTTTGCATTGTTTTTGCAGAGGGAAATTCATTGCTTAGACTGTTCCAACACTTGTCGAAGGGGTCTCCTGCTAACTGCTCTTTTCAATTAGGATACTCTCTAAAAGATATAACACATAGATTGTCAATGCAAACACATATTAGGGTGTTTAATGTAAACCAATAGCTTAATAATATCTGGTCTAAGCTTCTCCAAACTTACTGAATTTTGTGTTGTGGTTGACTTTGATGTATTTTAAAAAAATCTCCTTTATTGCCCCCCCCCACGCAGATAATCTTTCCTCTCCACTAAAACAAGCGCTTCGATGCACATTTCTTTCCACATACATTTGCGCCGATGCCCAAAGCGCACAAGACCCATAGGAGTTGTTAATATTCATGGCTTCCTTTTCTGCTTCCTTTTCAACCAAGTTCATGTTCTTTGGCAAGACAGGTGTTGCCGACTCAGTTGTGTAAAAGGTGTCTACGTCTGCGTTTAGAAAGGGATTGAGAGAATACAGCCGTTTTGATCCTTGTGTACTCAGAATGTCCTTTGAGTGATGAGTGCCAAGATAACAGACAGAAATAAAAAAAAAACAACAAAAACAAACAAAGAATATACAGTATATGAAGGTCATTGGCATAGCAGTCCTGGAGTTGCATACAGGCTTTCCTCCAGGGGTTTAAAGGTCCTTAATAGAGGAGAAGTTGGGGTTGGGGGTGGCCCTCGTGATGAGATTGGAACCAAACTCGTATACCTGTACACATATTCTCCAGCTGAATTATTTTATACTCGGGATTGCTGTGAGAGTTTGTGTTTGAGCCTGGTTTAGTCTCGGAAACAAAGAACTCTTGCCATCCAGTTTGTGTTTTCTCTAAAATGCTCCAGCAACAGTCTGAGGAGGATTTTTTCTCCTTCCTCCAGAAAGAATTGGAAAAAAAGCACATGCTTAGAAGTACTGAAGATCTCCCTCCATGTCCCCTCGTGCCCCTTTCCACACGCTTCAGTTCTGTCGTTTCAGTACATGATTTCACGTAGTATTACGTTTCCTTTTTTTTTTTTTTTCATAATTACACATAACGATTTTTC
>VURO01028243.1:20194-43008 GCA_015108175.1 Pelvicachromis taeniatus
AAGTGGTTTTTTTTTTTTTTTTTGGGCTTTCTTTGTGATGTGTGTGCATATGTATCGTTGCGTGTTAGGTGTAGTGTTTCTGTGTGCATTAAAGGAAATGAGTATGCGTGTGTGGTCATGTATGTTGTACAGAGCTGATGTAATAGTAGGAGTGTATGTTTTTGGTGGTGTATTTCATTGGTGTGGGTAAGGTCAGGCCCTGCGCTCTACTGGCTGTTGCAGACACACTTCACTCCCAGCTGAGACAATGGGAAGTCTGTTGTCCATGTGGTAACTGATCAGGTGGCTGACACTCGAAAACCGATGGTCTTTTGTACGGACCTAAAAAAAAAAAAGGGGAATAAATTAGAGTAATATTCCACTTTAAAATCTCTGTTATGAATTTAATATTTTTGCGACGTACCACTCCTTCTGGGTCAACTAGTAGCAGGTGTTTGGGCTGACCACCCTGCTGTCCCGTGAGGACGTACTGCCCAGGTGTGGTTCCAGACTCCCGCACCAGGAAGTCTCCATCTCGGGTCAACAGTTTCTCTGCTTCCTTACGACTTAAGCTCCCATGGAACCAGATTTCAGACTGCAACTGCTGCACCATAGAGGGCACTGCTGTCACTGAGTTTGGGCCTCCGTGCCCAGAAACCCCCAGGGCATCATCAAGTGGCTCTTGAAAAATGAACACACATAAATTTGTTATCATGGATAACATGTTGTCTTGCAACATCCTATAGCACTGTCTGCATTTCTGCACGAGCGATGAATAGGGAAGTGAACCACATTGACTCTGACAGATGCTGCGCACAGTTGTGGACTCTGCCGTTAATGTGAAAAGCTTTATGTAGTCAATCAATAATCTTATATAAATTGCCCCTGTAATGGACAAAGACATTCTAATATCCTTATCTTCCTCCGAGGCTGACTTCTGTGGACAGCTCCACTGCCAATTAGCATCAGTCACATGGAAATGTAAAATACAAACTACTTTACTCATCACACAAGCCCAATGATTAACCCTTTTTTCTTCTCACATGAAAGAAAAATAGCTGATTGCAATTGCCAGAAATTTTGATCATCTTGATTACAACCCACACACATCACAAATTACCTTTCTTACTTAGTTTCCCTCACAGGCTAATCATCTGCACTACCAGTGTTCAGCCTGCAGTCCATTTGAACTTCACTTAGCAGATTTCCAACAAAAACGCACAAAAAGACACTTACTCATGTCAAAAGCGTCTCTGTGAGCATTTCCGTTTGCTGCAGCTGGGAGACGAGGTTTATCTACGTTGACGTATGATGGGTCATCAAACATCTCCCGCCCACCTTCTTTGGCACCCACTAAGAAAAAACAAAATAAAAAAAGAAAATAAGCAAAAGTTGCACAAACACAGGAAGAACGAGTGACTCTGCCACGTATTCTCACTTCCTTGCAATTCTAAGAATTTTAACAGGACCAAAAGAAAGGCAAAAAACGGAAGTTTAACAAATTTCTGATGATTTAACAACAAATGACATAAAGAAATTATGTTGGTAACTAAGAAAGAAAGAACAAAAAGAACACTAATGACAATAATCAAAGTCCAAAGAGATGCACTAATACAGGCAGAGACACAGCTCACCTGGTAGGGGTGGCAGAGGCTGTTTATGAATGTCATTCTGACCCGGCTGTCCATAAGGCTGCAAACACAGAGGGGTACAAACAAATACTCAGTGACTGCACCATGTGGGCATCCTCAAAAAAAAAAAAAAAATTCTTCTCTGGCAAGTGAAATAATTACAAAGGTCAATAATTATGTGTCTAATCAAACAAAGCAATTACAGCAGGATTGTTGTTGTTGCTTTTTAGAGTCACTTAGGAATGACACAGGTAATTCATTAATTTATTTTTTTGGATGTGCTTGTCTTCCTCCTTTTGTGTTAATATGCACTTTTCTCACCAGCGTGGCACCAGGCCGGGTCCTCATGTCAATCACTCCAGCAGGGGGAGGTTGTTTTCCAGGGAAATTATTATAATACGGGACATCAGGAGGCGGAGCAGCCTCATCATCTTCTTCCTCCCATGCAGAGCCATCAAATGGAGCCATTCTGTCATACAGAACAGATACAGAAACAAATTATAGGAGACAATATGCAAATACAAGCTCTTGGTTTGGGTTTGTGTAACATTTACCTGTCATGAGGTGTGACCAGTTTCGGAGGGTTTTTTAGATACTGTTTAAAACGCAGTTCGAAGGCCTGACCAATGGTGCTGATGACTTCCTGGGCTAAACCCTCTGAACACTCCAAGATATGACATGCTGCAATAAGGAGGCACAACAAGCTGATAAGCAGGCTTCTCTTGAAGGAAGCACAAATACGTTTGGATGCAGGCAGAATACAAAGGCGTGCACGCGTGTGCATTTTTATTATGGGCCGTGCTTTAGGATGTATGTAGCAGCTCTAATACACTTTGCACACTCTAGTTTTAGCTCAAGAAATTACATAAGCAATAGGATTTTTTATAAAGCACTGCATGTTAGAACTTTAATGTGAATAATCTAGTCCAAAGATTTTCACTGTCAGTATTAAACTGAGAAGTGGTTTTGTTTCTACAGCTGAGAAAGATGAGCCACAAGTTAACAAATGTGGCTTGCAACCAACCTATGCAACTTCAAAAATAGACCTTTGATGGAAAATGTAGTTCTGCCTTTTCTCTGCACACTGGGTGTGTAATGCCTTAGCTCTAGTGGGGTGTGTGGCAAATTCAAAGGGGAATAAACAGCTAATGGAGCTATTTAAGTTTGATTTACTTATATTAAGATTCATTCAGTTCATATATTAAGGAAAATGTCTGGTTATATTTGCTGAAAGTAAAAAAAAAAAAAGGACTAGTTTCACAGTGCAATGAAAGCAACTACTCTAACTCATGAATCATTTTATCTACACTGGCAGCTGCTACCTTGGTGAGGCTGTCATTTTGCCGTTTCTGCTTACCTCTCTGGTTGACTGGATCTTTGGCCACATATGCTACGTACTCAGCTGTATCCTGAGGGAGACCGACAAGGAAGACAGTCAGAAAGGGAAAAATCAATAGGAGGGAAAAGTGAAGGACAGGTTTAGGACAGAAAAGCTAAGAAGAGAAATAAGAAAAAAAGAGGTAAAGCAAAGAATTTGGTGTTTAAGCCACAGCAGAAGTTAAAAACTTACAGAGCTTAAAGAAAAGAGAGAGAAGATAGGAAGTAAAGAGATAAGGTCTGGAAAGAGGGACTGCAATCCAGGCAATCCAGTAGGGCTGCAATAAAGTGAGTGGTATTCATAGCAATAGACAATGACAGAAGGCAAGTAGGAAGAGCATGCTGGCTGAAGAAAGATGGAAAAAGGTGAGAGTGAGATTTCAGCTGAGGAACAGGGTTTGGCTGACTCACTGGGTCTCCTCCAGAGGCAAAAGAGATGGACTGCATGTGATGATTGGCGATTATCTGTGGAGAAAGAGAGAGAGAAAGAGAGAGAAAAAAAGGAGAGGGAGAAGGAGAGCACGTGGGTGACATGAAATATGTGGGAAGTGAAATGAAAGCATGTGGATGAAAAGACAAATGTGGAATCATTACTGAGAAAAGTGCTTTTTCCTCCATTGAGCGCCATCAATTGCAGCGGAGATAAAAACTAAGTAGGGACAATGGATGGAACACCTTTTTAACAGTCTGCAACAACCACCCATGGTAGATCAATAACAGCATCAACACTTGCTAATGCTTCAAGCACAATGTGTGGTCTGTATCTGAGTCCTTAATTGTGATTTGGTATATGTTCTGCATGACATGTTTCTTCGCGCTAATGCGAATGCACTACACCACTGTATACCATCTCCCCAAAGATAAACATCGTGCAGTAGCTATTAACTCATTAGAGGTCTAAGAGGAGGATCACATCCTGCCTTGTGGTAAAGCAGGAATCAAGACAATGGTTAAGAGGGATTTGTGCAGCATCCAGAGTAAACGAGGCAAACAATGAGAAGCAGGTCTAAATATATCGGGGCATCTCCTGAATATTCCAGGAGGTCACAATGCATAATACATATGGAAAAATACTGAGAATTTCTTTAAAGAGATGATGTTTATATCACTGAGATTCAACCACCTTTAATATTTTAGCTCACTAAACATGCTTACACCATTAACAACAAGCTCAAGCAGTGGGATGATTACAATGAAGGCAAAAAGAATGAATAAATAATTTGGTCATCAAAAGTAAAAAAAAAAGAAATGGCATAAAATCGACAAAAAAATCCTTCAAGCAAAGAGATCCCCAGTTTTACTCTGCTTCGGTAAACTCCACAGGCTAAGTGCACTCTGGGTACCTGAAAAAATGCCCCATAGCTACAACAGAGAGCTCAGACAATCAAGTGTATCTCTGACTCAAAAGTGAGATTACTGGCTTTCAAGGACAGCTCAACAAAATGCCTGTGTAGAGTTTGAGAAAACAGCAGCTTGAGGTGGGAGGTGTGTTCGTTCTAACCTGTTTGCAGTCAGAGGCCAGCAGATTGAGGCTGCTGGTCGAGATGGTGAGGCTGATTGTCATGCCTGCAAACTGTAAATTACTCTTTCCCAGGATGGACGTTAGACAGCGAGAAGCAGGCTGCAACAGGAGAGAGAGCAGTTTGAGTAATAATCAAATCAAGGTGCCCAAACCAAAAGCAATAGGACTTTTTTTTTTTTATTTATTTATTATTCAACAAAGGATGATAGTCCACAGAGTGCTCCCTGCCTCAGCATGACTCTGTGGGCATATGTGTGGAAATGCCTGTGTGTGTGGGAGTGGGAGAACAGCTGCAATTGTGAAAGTGATCCTGTCTCCAAGGCCAACTGCGACCAATTGGGAATAGACAGGACAGTTCACATACTGTAGCCTGGGCCAAGAGCATCACACAGACCATGCCAGCACTATTGTGCCAGCATTATTGCGCCAGCACGTTTATCCAAATCCTCCTACTGTTCTCATGGCTTTCATCCACATTTGTTCCAAAATGTTTGGAGTGTGCAGTGAGAAAAGCAGGAGCAACAGGAAAGGAAGCACATGCTTGGCCACATTAACCCCAGTCCTGCCAAATCAGAGGCACTAGACTAGTTTAATCTATTCTAGTTTATATTCTATAACTGTATTTTGTCCGCTGTGCTATACTGTCAGACATTCCTTGGTCAAACCCTGCTACAGCAGCAGGCAGCTGAATATAGCCACCTGTTTTATAGACTGTTTGGGTGGATGTTTTTAGCTTTACAGGAATACTGTGCACAGACACTTGTACTCTTTAAACAGCAGACTGGCGGCTGTGTCTGCTAATCTGGTGTGCTCCTTTGGCCCGACGCTGGCTCCACACAAGCTTCTCTCCAGCCTCCCTTGTGACAACAGGGAGGGAAAAGAGAGATCAGAGAGTGATTGGTAATTACCTGTGAGTAGTCGGCTAACCCCAGAAGTGTGCAATCAGCCTAAATCAAGATTTATGTGTGTATGCGTGTACTTGTAAAACTATATTTGTCCGGAACCACTGAGTTTTAGATCACTGGAGAGAGGACACTTAGAGGAAAAGTGGGGACATTTTGGCTGGTCCTGATTTTTTTGTGTCGGTTTAGGTTATAATTAGGTTTAGATTAGGGTTAGGCTCCTCAACGACAATAAAGGGGCTAGGGAACGGATTAAGTCAGTGAATGTCCTCTTTAAGATAGCCATACAAACTTTGTTTGCGTGCATGTTGTCCAGGTATACTCGTGTTTTGGGGACCTAAATCAGATAACAAAGACACATTATGGAGACAAAAGAAAGTGCCAAATGTGTAATGGTTATAGTTTAGGATTAATGTAATAACAAACAGGATACACTCCAGGCTATGAATGCAACTTAATGTAATGTCCTCTGAAGTCATGCATACATGGGTCTGTGTGCGTTTGTGTGTGTACATGAGACTAAATAGCCCGCTGACCACAGGGTGGACAATCGAGCTAAATCTAGCTCTTATCCAGAAAACTCTTCATAACGCTGTCCACTTAAGTCTTATAAATAAATAATGCTCTGTAAGGGGTGTATGCTCCTGTATGTAGCGCGTACCTTTCTCCTGCGTGCTCCTTTGGCACCGGGTACTGCCTCACACACCACAGAGATAGCTTCCCTGAAAAATGTAAAACATGCATGTTTGCAAATGGCATGTAATTAACCTAAACACCTTCCCAGATTCACATTTATGGGTATTAAATTAGATCTGGCAGCGGGTGATAGAATTTATCGTCCCTGGCGACTGGGCTCGTCTTTGCCACGGAGACAAACATCATTGCGGAAACCAGATGGAAACCACCAGGATTCCAGAACATTCTAATTTAGGTGCTCTGAGAGTGGCAGGCGTGTACATGCAAACACACGAGGGCAGATGTAGTCAGACACCAAAAGAGAAAGAAACGAGCCCCGCAAGCAAAATGGAGCGGAAGGGGGACGGAAAGCGAGCGAGCGGGCAAAGGAGTAAATGCGAGGTGAGCGGTGTATGTGTGAGTGTAAGTCTAACCACACTTTTAACATCTCGCCCCCTCAGAAACAAAGCAGAAATGAAATGAGAGAAAGGTCATGCCAGCAGCAGATGAGCTGTGTGGAATCTCACCTGGTGACCTGAGTTCTGGTGTTGAAGTCCAGTGCCCGCATTGATTGTAGCACCTCCACGCATCCCATGTACTACCCAGGAAACAGGAAGGCAAAACATTAACATTAGACATTTCCTACATCCTGGTCCCAATGGACCAAGGGAACACAACAGAGGAAGAAAGCGACAGTATCCTTTCCTCATTTTTGACTCAGTTTCTAAAAATGAAGGCAAGAGTGACGCGCAAACTATGCATTTAAGCTAGAGGTTACTGAGAATGTGCCACCCACTTACCCGTACAGTGTAGGAAACACCGGTGGTGCTGACCACATTGTCTGAGTGCAGCCAGCCACGGGTGGGCTTGTTGACAAAGGAGCCATGGCGCGTCCACTCATCTCCTCCCAGCTGCCCTCCTTCCACCCGTGCCCTCCTAGACACCCCTCCTAGCCGGTTCATGTCCTGCAGAGGAGGTCGGGGAGGGGGAGAAGGAGCAGTTAGAAGCGAAACAGGGTGATGAAGTGGTGGGGAGGAGCTAGAGTTGCTCCTGTCATCCCCAGAGGACTCAACAGGCGCCTGAGGTGCCTGAGCTGCCTGTGACTTGCTTGAGGCCTTGAGTCCTGGGAGAAGAGTAGCTGAGACACCCAGACGAAGGGAGCCCATCCTGGGGAAAAAGGAGCAGAAGGTGGTGGGGCTGTTCTCAGCTTGTTGGGGAGAGGAGGGGGGCAAAATGGGAGTGAGAGATGAGGAAGAGAGAGAGGAAGGTAAGCCAGGGGAGGGTGTGAGAGGGGTGGCAGGACTGGAAGGAGGAAATGATGATGGATTGGAGTTTGTGTCATCAGTTGAGCTCAGCGATTCACTCCGAAAATGGGTGTACTTTGTTTTCTCCATAATGAATTGAATCATAATGAATCTGCAGTGTCAATTTTTATATCCGTGCAAGTCCACACAGGCTCTAGTGATTCAAAGTCTCTTTGTCTCAGTATTCAAAGTTTTTCTCTAAAAGGACAAACAGCCATCTGTCTGTCTTGCTCAGTGTAAGAGCTGCATCCATCTGTCTGGTTGTGTGTCCTCCACTCGTTTCCAGGCAGCCAAACCCCAACTGCTTTAAAAACGGCTTTATCCACAATGAAAGCAGTATGAGAAAAAGCACAGAGGGAACGTTGGGTGTCCCAGTTAATGGTAAAATGCAGACAAAAAAAGCTTTTTAGTGCACCAGTGCAGCTCATATTGTCATGAGTTCATTTTTGAAATTTACTTGAGTGTTTTCTGAGTTCCCAGGAACTGATGAATAGCTCCTTAGCTGTCCACAGACTGTTCCTCTTGGTGTTTTGCCATGATGTAAAACAATATCTGTGAGTATCTTGTCCCAACTTAATAGTCTCTGAGTGAGGCCCAGTAATTCAGCTGTCACCAGCACCATGAAGAATCAGCACAAGTGATTGTCTCTCTGAACACCCCCTCATGTGTCTGTCTTACTGCTCTGAGGGGTGCGCATTTCTATGTGATGTGTCTACATGTGTGAGGCAGTATAAACCTTGCCGGCCTACAATGCTTCTTTGATTATCTGTGTATGTTTGTGTTGGCATGCGCTTGTGCGTGCGCGTGTGAAGCAGCTCCCCTCGGCAGCTCTATCCTGCTTGACACGGACCCATAAAAATCCTATTAGCAGCCGGCGAGGGGATTGCAAGGAGGGCCGTGCACGCTAACGCGGCAGCAACGCACACATAATACACAGCCTCAACTGGTCGATATGACAGCAAGCACCTGCAGAGCTCAATGAAGCCCAGAACTGCTAAAGAAGAGCGAGGAGGCTTACTGATGTATGGCTAGTCTCCAACTCTTGGTAGCAGCACGCTTTCTTTAACGCCTACTTTTCACTCCCTCTCTCTCTTCCTCCAAATGCTTTCATGTCCTCTCTGAATGGCCCTCGCTCTCTCTCTCCCTGCGTCTCCTTCTTCTTCTTCTTCTTCTCTTCTCTTCCAGATTACTTCTGGCGCAGGCTCCTTCCCTTTCTCTGAACTCTTTCCTCCCTTCTCTCTGTCTCCTCTCTTGTCCTGGAAGTCCTCTCTCTTCCTCCACACAATGTACTCCGCCAACCTCTGTCTCTCCAACGCCTCCGCCCTCTCCCGCGCCACCACTTCCTCTCTCCTCTTCCAGATGATCTCTCGCGCCCCCTCTCCCCCTCCCTCGTCTGCTCGCCCGTTCTCCAGGCTGTCCTGTTTAACAGTCCCTCAGCCGAAAAAAAAAAAATTAATATTGAGCACAGTCTTTCTGCTTCCCCTAGCTTTAGGATGATAGATGGTTAAAGGCTAGGCATAGTAACCTTTGACACCAATAGAAACCCTAAAGACAAAAAGTTAGTACTTAAGACTGCGCTGGCAGAGTTGAACCTGTTCCTGACTGATGTTCCTGATATGGCTAAAACAAGTGACCCTGTCTTGTTTCAAGTGTGTTCCCTAAAACTGGCCACATAGGTTGTTGTTTTTGTTTTCCTGGAGCACCATTAGATAGCGGTAGTTTGAGTCTGAGATGCTGTCTGTGTCTGGTACAGTGACACACACTGCAGTAGCACGGTGGTGATGTAACACTGGAGAATGTAGGTCATTGGCTGATGACGACTACCGGTGGTCTTGTTGTGATGGTAATGAGACCTGATTGGTCAGGTTTGAACTCCCAACCCAGGGTTCCCTGAATGGTGCTGGAGGCTCACCAGTGTTCAACATGTAGTCACTCGCCCAGCTGCAAATGCTCAATCAAAACTGCTGTTATGCTGATTTCTCTATGCACGGCTGTTCTCACCCTGTAACTTTATTAGGGCCTAGTTCAAATAGCAAGCGCAGAACAGAGTTATTTACCTGAGAGAAAAATATTGACACTGTCACGCATGATATGAACGAGCCAAGAGTTCTATTCCTTCCTTATCTAAGGCAGGGCTTATCAAGCAGCCAGGTAAGCTCTCTCTACTGTACAGACACCATCTCACATCTCATAGTCTGCATAGTCCAATCTAGAAGGCAAACAACAGTCTGTTTACATTAACAGTCTCTCACAAACTGGAGTCCCACAATTAAAACAGTCTGCAACAGTTTGACCTCAGTAGGAGGCAAAGCTACACCTACAGTCCCACAGCAAGCTGGCTGGCTGGCCTACAACTCAGTGCTGCTGAGGCACTAGTCATATTTACAATCTGTTGACCTTTGCTCCCTCAAAGGAGAAGGTTTACACCCACCTTTTCCACAACACATACAGAAGTCTGTAAAAGGTGGCACCAGCGTTTCAGTTATGCCAAGCAAAAAAGGTTGGATTTTTTTTCTCTCCTCACACTAAGCTTTCAGAACTTCACTCTGCCAGAAGGATAGCCTGCAAGCTTGTGGTGGGCGCTCAATGCATGGCAAAGGAACAGTCGCCTACACCAGTCTAGCACCACAGAGGGATTGTCTAGCAATACTAGCTAGTCATCCATCTGGTCTTGGCCAGAAAGCACCATGGAGGATCCAGTCATACTTATGAACTGCAAGACAGGCTGGGACGATCTCCAGAAAGCTGTAAAGTAGTATGGCTGGAAAAGTCACAACACGCACACACTCACAGTACTTGGACAATCAAAGAGCATGCAGATTAAACAAAAAGCTCTGTCACACATCTAATAAAACCAGAAATTAGTCCGTAGAGAAGAATAGCACTTAAAAAGGCAAACGATTCAAGCTCAGTAGATCTTGCTAACACTGGAGAGAAATTCGGGCGATGTTAAAAAAAAGGGAGCTGCTGAAATGCTTGCTCTACGGGTAGAGTTAACCCTGGCTCTTCCCAAGGATGTTTTAGTGCACCGAACACAGTGTAGGTCAGGTGACTGCAGAGGAGATGACCCTCTACAGGAAGAGAAATCCTGAGTCACCTAGAGACAAACAGCAAAAGGAAAAGGCTGTCACAAGCGCAGCCAATGACTGGTGATTGGTGGCCTTGGGGCCATGCAGCTGTGATACGTACAAGTAAAATCAGTACTGTAATCTAATTCATCCAGTCATTTCTGATAAGGGCTCATCAGTTTGACTGATGGAAATGGTAGTTGTCATTAATAAATGTGAGATCGGGACAGGCTGGACGGAGATGAGTCGTACAAGACGAACACGGAGAATTGGGAGGGGGAGACAGGTGACCTGAAACAACCCTGATTCCCGGAGCTTGCCGAGCTCCGCAAAGACAAGGACTGTCTAGTAGAGAAAAAGGGGGGTGGGAACAGTAAAAACTGGCACAAACAATGGACTAATCTTGTTTTATCTAGTAAATATATACAATTACCTAATGGCACAGCACCAGTTTAAAAAGATAGGACAAGGAAAACCAACTTTACATCTTGGTCTGTCTGCAGCTGCAGCCCGTTGCTATGGCAACAGACATTAAAAGAGATGCCTGCAGAGGATATATACTGAGAAGTCCTGACAACAGCAGAAATCTTCAGACAAAGAGATAACCGCTTTGTCAAATCACATCGCAAGCAATTAGTAGCTCCATCAAAGGCTCCACATTAGAGCTCTTTTCTTTTTTTTTTCATCCAACAGGAGAAAAACTACAGACTCCTAGAAAGATCAATATGGTTCAGGAAATGATCAAAGTTTGTCCGGCATCGCACCAGCCATAAAACCCAATCAATGTTGACATCCGACATCGGCCGCTCGCTCCGACTAGGGCATGTAAGACTGACACTGTTTTCAAAGAACAATAATCTCTTTTCTAATAACTGTATAAACAAGAATTAACATCAAAAAGACAACTGATGTTTAGAAAACTTGCATAAAAAGAACCTGAATATTCTGTGCAGCAGCTAACAAAGATTATAATGATTGTATAACATCCTGCAGAGTAGATCCTATGCTCATGAAGGATAGGGAAAGAAAATAGAAAAATCACAAAAGGAGTCTGTATTTACAAAAAAAGAAAAGAAAAAGTAATGAAACTGTTCTGTATAAAGTGAGTCTTATCGATGTCCCTAAGTGTTTTAATGAATGGCAAGAAAACAAAACAAAAAAACAAAACCTGAAGTAGTTCCTTTTTGGTTTATAAAGCATGCGCTTGATAATCCACGGTGGTTCTCCTAAAGCTACGTTCCGTTTTCACATAAGAACCACATTAATGTGTAAATGGCCACAGCCTGTCCGATCATTCGTCCTCTCCTTCCTCTTCCTAGCTTTCCCTTCGTCCACTCCCCGAAAAACGTGCTTCTCCTCTGATCCGCTCTTCCGCTCGATTAATTCACAAAGTCACTGCCGGCAGCTCCTCTCCATCTATGCTCTCCTCCGTTTGGCTGCCTCCTCTTTTCGTCCCTCCTCTCACTCTCTTTCTCTCTCTCACTCTTTCAGCAGATGGTGAAATGGCAGTGTTGCCAGGATGGATGATGGTAGTCCTTCATTGTGCTCCTCTTCTCCCCTCACGTCTGTCTCTCATCCCCACTTTCCTTCCACCTCTGTCTGTCTGTTACAGACACAAGCACTCTGTCTGTCCTCCCCTCCTCCCAGTCTGGGTGGGTGATGCTGCCTCCCATTCTCTCTCTCTCTCTTTCATACACACACATACACACACGCGACCGCGCCACAGCCTGTGCCCTCCCCACCTTCTTTTCTCCCATGCTACCTCCTTCCTGTTTCCTTCCCTTCCCCCCACCTCCTCTCTGCAGCCACAGTCATTTAGCAGTATACATGTGTATGCACAGCAAGATGCTGCACTTCTACTCAGAAATGCACACTCTCCAAGGGGAGATGGAGATGGGGATGGGGATGGGGAAGGATGGAGGAATGAAGGGAAGGGATGGTGCATACATGTGTTTGTGTGTGCATGTGGAGGGTGGGCTGTTCATGTTGGGCATTCAACGCTCCTCCCTTAGTCATGTTTGGTAACCTGAGAAACACAGTTAAAGAGTGAGGGGAAAGAGAGAGAGAGGAAGGATGGATATAGATAGCCTCTGTGTGCTGTGACATGAGGTCGCTCTATATAACCTTGATAAAAGTAGACAAAGTGAGGGGAAAAAAGAAAGCAGACTGCTCTTGCATGATAAATATTTCCAATGTTACTACATGACTACAGCACTCTAGGGGAAAAGACTGGAAGACATAAAGCAGAAATCCCACAGATTGGTCTTGACATTTGAGCGCATCTGATGAGAAGGCAGTGTTGCGGAAAGTAGAGGAAACCACCCAGAGAGTGACACAGGAACCCAGCAGAGTGGATAGCAGAGAGTCCTCAAATGACACCCCAAAGAGTCCCAGCAGTACCAAATTTCACCACTACACCATCATCATCATGAATTCAAGCAGTGCACTCAAGGATGTGAGGCAGCTAACATTCGTCATTACAACACAGTGATATGATTGGTAGTGACGGGCATGATTGGTGAAGAAGACACCCTCCACCCGCAGCCCGCGAGACACCCAGAATTGGCGAAACACACAATACACTGTGGCTTAGGGTTGACCTAATTGAAATGTTGTGTTCCCTTATTAGATTCAGTGAGTTAACAGTTCAGGTGCCATCTTGAATTTACATGAAAAAGATAGCAAACACACTGAGCTGGCAGCTTATTCAGTACACCCAACTAAAACTACTGCAGTTCAGCCACTTTCTTCACCATGGAGAAGAAAATACCCGTCTGAAAATATAGATATGTTTTTTTTTAATTTATTTAAAGCCCATAAAGCTAAGATTAATCTCACAGTTTCCAACTGTATTCGTTTTATGTGGGTGCAACTAATAAACTGCAGAGGAAGTAAAGTTAACATCCCATTCAAACCACAATAAATTTACAAGCACAGGGCTGTACAATTACTGAAGCACGATTTCAAAGCGACTTTAGTTTCCAGTTCTTTCTTGCAGGTGAAAACTTTTGCAATATTAAAGGTTGCAAATGAGGAGTAAAAAAAGGAGGGGTGTGTGATTTCTCTGCATCACACTGCAACTGCTTCTTAGAAGGCTGTGCTTTGTTGGAAAATCTACTGAATAAGGTTTTTGTTTTATGTTGCATATGAGACTCGGAAACCCTTTTAAATGGGTCAGAGAACATTCCAGTTTGTTTCATATCAAAGCCTGAAACATGACACTTTCATAACGCTCGATTATAATTTCATGAAAATGGAAAGGAGGCATCTTGATTGGTGAAATATTGCACACCAACTACAATCGCTCTTGTGTCCACAGTATCTTTAAGAGCAATTTTATCTTATTTTTGATGTAATTGTGCAGCCCTGAAATTCTAGCGGTTATTTTATACACATGCCCACCAGGGCTGGATGCGAGAGTCTGTTCATTTCTATAGTATATCAGAAATGTACCACCGTGGCGCGATGTGGTTTTTTTTGGATCATCATTTTAATGTCTTACCATATATTCCATCGGCCAGCACAGGCAGCGTGTGAGTCTGTAGCCCTAAAAACACCAAGGTGCACATCAGCACACAGTACACAAAAGCATACACAGTCGCAGACAAGCGCACGCACAAATCAAGCAGCAAATTACAGCGTGCTCCAACCAGCGCCCTCGCAGCCACTTGACTTCCAGCATGCTTTGCTCCCAGCATCAGCTGTGGAGAGAGTCATGGGACCTTCTTCATATCGAGCACACAAACACACAACATTGACACAGGGCAGAGGCCGGGCGTTACTGAGAGGGATAAAGTAACGGAAAGCGAGGGAAGGAGAGAGGAAGGGCGAAAGGAGAAAGGCAGAAATCTGGTGTGCATGTTGAAACATACCCTGTGGAATGAAAAGAATCAACTCAAAGGACTGCATGTGTAGGTTGATTGTGTTTCAGCTTGCCCAGTGCGAGTTAGCAAGTGTGAGTTTTTGGGTTTCTGCGCCTGCAGAAGTCTGTGGAAACTGCAGCTAGTCAGTATTTATTAGATGAAACAATCGGAGACAGACTAAGAAAGAGCTCTGGATCTAATGCACACCCTGCAGGGCCACATCTGCAGTCTGCTCTTACACTGTCTATCTGTGTGTGCGCGCGCGCGTGTGTGATTTGATTTGTGAATGTGATTTGACCCACCTCACTTATCCTTATTTGAACTAGTCAAAAAAAAAAGATGAGTAAACTGGGCCTCGATGCTGACATTTTTGTCTTGGATTCTTGCCAGAGATGCTGACTAACATCAATTCCCATTATTAAGGCAAGACAGACAGTAAAGAGTCGAGTAAAGAATGAACAATAGAAGGGAGGGAGGGAGGAAGCGTAACTCACACGGGAAAGTCTCAAATGCAAACACAAATAAGCAGGCACACTGGAAAAAGGCAATCAAATTTTCAAAAATTAGGCTGAGGGTGAACATTAGATTAGCCGGGACTTCAGCAGAAGTACTTTCTCTCGGCTTCACAGCTCACTACGCACACAGCAAACATGTGAGCTGGCTATTTTGGGTTGCGCTTCCACCACCACCACCACCACCCCTCCTCTAACCACACTCCCACATCTCTATCTCTTTCCATCATTCCTTTCCTGCTACCACTTTCTGCTTTGCTCCACTTACAACTTCCTTCTCGGTTTAACGGCTTACTAGTCATAAACTGTGATGCTTCTCCACTAAACCCACATTGTCTGGTGTAACTTTTTAGTCCTCTGTAGCAGTGAGTATCAATATTCTTCAAGGGTTCAAGTTTGCATGAAATACTTAGGTCTGGTTTTTTACGCATACATTTGTTTCCAGATTTAAGTGATAGCTTTGCCAACTTTGTGCAGCCTGATTTTGCTCAGTGAACAAAAGTTCGGATCAGAAAGCAAACAGGGGCGAATATTAAGGCAGGAGAAGACTGCGTTATGGCACAGGAAACAAAACACAGCTGAAAGCAACGTGCAACCAAAATTTGATTCAAACGTTTTTCTAGTGGACAACCGCACCGCTTCACCCATTAAGACTGTGTCATCTAATTTAAGTACATGTTGCTGAGTCGCTGCTTTTAATGTTATTTTAGCAAGTCGATTTATTTTAGTGGCGTTTCTTTAAACAGTGCTTTATGTCCAGCTGTATCTGAATATAGTTAACCAAATGGCTTCTGAAAAGTGCATGCTGAGAAGTTGCACTGAAATCAATACACGGAATAATCAACGTTGCCAAACAATAACAGCCAGGAGAGGTTAACTTGATCCTAAAGTGAACCTAAAGACTTACTACAAACCTACTGTTTTACAAGCTGAACTAAGAAGTGGGGTCACTCCATCTAAAAGCATCACATTTTCTGCTCAGCCACCTCTGATGTGCCTGAAATTGCTACAGTTTAAAATTCGGACATAAATGTATGATTACTGGGAAATTTTAACTTTGCAAAAGGCAACTGATGGACATTTCTGAGTGGTGTATATCTGTATTTCACAATAAGATGAAATAAAACATGCAGAATCCCTTTTTAAAATGCAATAATCACTCACAAAAATGAAGAAAACGCTATTTTTAATTCAGATTTTGTGATGGATTGATCAAATATGATAAATATGATAAGCTGTACCCAGCAGAGAGTCTTCCCCAAATAGTACAAAATTCTGGAGTTTCTTGGAGTAAAAGAGCTTAACTTAAAACTGAGAAAATAACTATGTATACATATATACATATTTTGCCTGCTTTGCGGGCATGCACATTCAGTCTTGTTATTATTCACTCTAAAATATACTGAAGACCTCCGGTGATTTGAGATGAAGCCAGCCTGAAGGAATCCTGATCTGCAAGAACAGATACCGTCTGAAAATGCAATCTCAGCTTTCTGAGTAAAGAGAGAGACTCTAACCACAATAAAGACACAAGCAGACTTTCAACTTAGATACGTGGCACCACAGAATCGCTCTGCTGTAACGCGCTGCATATAAAAATGCAACAATCAGAGCTTCTCAAACAGAATTAAAAAAAAAAAAAAAAACCCATCAGCAGCCATCACGCTACTGATGAAATTCCACCCAAGCTGAACTAACTTCAGCTTTTTAGCATCGCACGGGACGAGATTTTAATCAAACCGTGGCTCACGCAGTGCGCTGCGCACGTCGCGCTAGACTGAGCACCGCAGGAGGAAACGCAGCTGAGACTCGGCCCCATTGTATGAAGGCAGTGACGGACAACCACATGCTATGGCCTCAAAAACAAACTCCTACAGTTGGTTTCCAGAATGCGCTCATACGCGCCAGGAAATAGACCCCCCACCCCACACACACACACACAGTCGGACAGACAGACATAGTACATGCACCAGACAGAAGGGACCCGAGAAAAACACATCCTCACAAGTCAAGACACCCACACAAAAAGCGTATGTGGTGTCAACAGTCTCGAAGTGTTTATAAGAGCTTAGCACCTCAGCACTGTTTTGTCAATAGCGATGTTTACAGCAGCACAGGCCGAAATCCAAGTCTAATACCTGCAATATTTGCACTGCTTTCAAAAATCGAATTCTTTATTTTTGAATTGGCTGCGCGTCCGAGACACACGGGCTCCGTGCACACCTGTCAAACTGAAACCGCTGTAACAATCAAGTGTCACACACTCCCGTCAATCAGGGCGAAGGCTTTTACCGGTGACTGAGAGGTTTGAAGGGACTTGGACAGATCCAATTTTAATCGAGTGGATTTTGGCTTGCGCTGGAGTGTGATGGAGTGGCCGAGGAGCTCGACTTTGGCTGACAGTTTGTGTCTCGGACTGTCCTCCTGTCTGTGTTGTGTTTGTGTATGTGGGTCTAAGACGCACACGGTCTATTTGTCAGGCTCCTGACATGTGTCTGAATCTACCGCTTCTTGGGATCAGATGTTGACTGGACCTTCCCTCGGCCTCCATTTCATCGGTGGAGATAACTTGAGTCATATAATATCGTGTCAGCGGCTGCTGGTCTGAGCGGTATGGTTGACCCTGATAACAGCACTGAGCCCACTACTTTCAGCCACCTCAATCACAGCACATAGCCTTGAGTCTGCTTCTATAATAGTCTGTCTGCCCTTCACTTGTTCACTGCGAACTTTAACTCTGTCACACTGACCCTGTTTTACACATCTGAGGTGTGTTTTGGTGACCGGTCTCCATGGATGCGCACAAAAGGGGAACATTAAGTAAGCTTTTTTTTTTTTATGTCTTATTTTGTACAGATTTGTAAGTGAGTTTGTGTGTGTACTGATAGCTCCTAAGGCTTATCTCACTGATACTTTATAGCCTGAAGCAAATCAGGCAGACTTCAGCAAAGCTAGGACAGGCTTTAGTCCCTAAAGCAAAATAAACATAAGTCGCTAAGTAGTGAAGGAGTAGTGAGAAGTGTCTTTCATTATAATCTCCAGTGTGAGGGGGAAAAAACATGTTCTGGATGCAAGAGTCCTACTACTTTTTAAAAATATTTTTATATAAAAAAGAAAACGTAAGAAAGTTGGAAAAGACAGCAGCAAAAAACTTGGCTTTTTTTTTTATACCAAAGAAATGTCCACAAATAATTGTCTTATTTTGCTCAGCTCTAACTTAGTTTGAGTTTATTGGTGTCTCTTAAAAAAAGAAAAGAAAGGACATGTGAGTGACCTGCTTGCTGTTGTTTTTGTTCATCCAGAGGCCACAAAGCTGACTTCTGATCACTTTCTGTTGTAAACGTATTCCAATACTTTAACAGAGGCTCCAGTTACACACTGCTCCACCAACAGCTCACTTGGGCTTCAGGTTTTAATAATAAAACCTGGCAACACACACACACACACACACACACACACACACACACACACACACAATTTGAAAGCACGAAGTTAAGCATTTAGTTAACGCGTGCACGCCCCAGCCTGACGATTTACATATTTTTACAGTAACCCAACAGACTCGACTGCACCATGTCTCGTAACATAACATCGAAACATTGAACTGTCCGGCAGAACTATGTGTCCCTGCGCGTACCGCAACTTTAGCACATAATCAGTTTCCTCACACTTTTCAGACGCGCTATAGCTGACGCACAGGACCCACAGACCGCACCATGCCCCCCCAAAAAAGTGTGGACAACTTTAACGAGCAACTTACCAGCTCTGTTCCTCCCTTTCCCTTGAATGCCCCTCCTGCCCACCAGGCTGCTGGTGCTGCTGCTGCACAAATTTCAGCTTAATTACATATAAAAGGGCAAAGGGTCGACAGTTTTGTTCGCCGGGATCCTTGTAGATTTGATGAGTAACTTTATAAAAGAAGACTCTAAACTTCTTCTTTCCTCTCCCTTTCCGTCCCTGCCTCCTCCCCCTACCACCCCCTCCACGATCACGACAGAAGTCACTTCCGCGAACAACGCAGCGTCATCCGGCTCCTCTCTCTCTCTCGCTCTTTCTTTCTTTCTCTCCCTTTCTCCACTCCCGTGCGATTGTGTGTGTGTGTGCATGGGTGCGCGCGTGTCATTTTGCACCTGGGCCAGTCAGTGTAGGTTGCGCAAAAGTAGAAATCCCTGATCGCGAGCCAAAAGTCTGCAGTTCCACATGTACTTTTAGATAAATACAGCGCAAGAACAGCTGTTTTCCGCCTGAAGTTTTTCTTTTTCCAGCATTTAGAAATAGACCGCGATGACCCGCATCCGCTACCAAAACAAACCATCAGCATCAGCTCAGGGCATAAGCTGCTGCCGCCCCCTTTAAGGTGTTATTACCGCAAAGTGTAGGATGCGCAGTGATGACTACATATGTGCTGCCGTCCACATATGTTTTAAAACACACATTTCGTCGTGCTGTCTATATATTTCATTTTTTTTTCTTTTCTACTCTTTTTTTTAAGCAGTTTGATGGTGATGGGGTAACTTTCTCCAGGCCGCAGCATCTCAATACCACCATCAAAAAAACATGACATTGAGCAAGACGCTAATGCACAAGAACCAGATCTTTACCACAGATTGCATGCATAATACACATATGATCACGTAAGAAGGCAAAGGAGTGGCTGAATTCTGCACTTTCAGTACATGCTGATTCAGTGGATCGAGTCATGCGTCGATGCACTGACAAGTGCGCTTTTTTCCCACTGAACCATGTAAAAATGTACCTGTGGAGCAAGTTTGCCCTTATTTCACTCAAATTCCTTCCTTCCCGGAAACAAAACGAATACAAGAAGGTCAGTTGTGCTTGCATCTCAGAATTGCCCATTTAAGTGATCATTTCTAGTTTTTATATAATGGTACGATAGCCCATCATATAATTGTATCATGCAAAGCATTTCTGTTTTTCACATTGATAAGGACTTCATCTGCAAACCCATTCTGCTGAGTAAAATAAGATAAAATAGCTGATATTACTCATATAGCTGGGAAATGCACATTATTACAGCAGCAAAGTGAACAGATAATAATAAATGTAACAATAATAAAACAATAGAATACTTTATTATTTTGCAGGTCATATGACCTGCATTTATGTTGTTTTTTTTCTAAAAGAAAAAAAACAACATAAATGAAGCGTTAACCGCCCTCTGGTTAAGCGGACATAAAAGTACAAGGAGTTCAGTTGAATGATCCGTGCTTAAATTAATTAATTTTTAATGAATTCAGACAGACAGAGTATATCCTAAACAGTCAATGAGTTTTGAAGGCAGTAAAATGCTCTGCGCGAGAAGCAGTTCGTCTCTCACTTCGGTTTAATATTTCATCCACAGGCAGACAAAACTGTTAAATATATGCCAACATGCTCCACCCACAGGCGAAGAAAGTAATTATGAGCGTAATAACAGCGTTTAGGTTTCATGAGGTTCACTCCTCCAGCCAGCAGAGGCGCAAGAGTAACAGTAATCGCTGTCGATTCGCGCAAACGAAGGCGTGAATCTCTGTTCATTTCCGGGTGGTGGTGCATCAGCAAAGTTACGTTACTAATTGTTTGGCTGATACTTGTTTTTAAATTAAATAAGCGACATTTATTGCTCCACATTGGCTCTGCTGATTCCGCCACATCTTTAAATGACTTTAGTGTACATTACGTGCTGGCGGTTAAGACCCGCCTCCGGAAATATGATTGGCTGCCGTAGTGTGGTTGGAAGGTCACGTCATGTCAGGAGCGACAGCTCAAGCTGCAGCTGTAGCTACCGGTGATAGGGAGCTTA
Source organism: Pelvicachromis taeniatus (assembly GCA_015108175.1). Classification (NCBI taxonomy): domain Eukaryota; kingdom Metazoa; phylum Chordata; class Actinopteri; order Cichliformes; family Cichlidae; genus Pelvicachromis; species Pelvicachromis taeniatus. Next base: position 40,831 of record VURO01028243.1, read on the forward strand.
GCACGGACGTATACACCTGAGGGGTAAGTTCCCTCGGTTTTAATGAGGTTGGTTATCAAATAATAAATCTAACACCGGGACGTTTCCTCACATTAAACATATTAGTCGAGAGATATCGACAGTAGAGACAAAATGGAATATGGACATCTACTTAAATTCTACTTCTTTATTGTTGCCACAAGTAACCTAGCGAGGAGACTTAGAGTTGGCTAAGAATTTACATTCAGGTGTTACACGCTCTCACACACTTGACATATTTACCATTTGTTTCAGTTAATTACTTGGTATTGCCATAAATAAATATGTCTGAGTTCACTTTAATTTCGTCCCGTTAGATAACTTACAAATGTTACGCAATGGGAACTGTGTAAGCAGGTGCAAAGCAGTTGTGCCAAAAAGCGAATACCAATGTTTCTGCGGGTTTTTTTTTTTTTAAATGTCTAATATGTTTGCTTGTGTTGGTTGATAGACTGTAGTCAACGGGATTTACGAAGGGATTAACATTTATTCATTCCAATCTCTGCACTCTTTTCCAGATCTCTCTTGAAAAAATATAAAAAACCAAACACCTTTTCCCCTGGATTAAAAAAATAAAAAGAAGTCACTTTGCAAAAAAATGATTTCAGCTTCTACTTTGTCATAAGGATATTTTTGCTAGCTCATGTCAAGTGTTTTGATTGAGACATATGTTTGACAGTTTATTGGCCAGTAAGTCATCTACAGCAGTTTACCCCCAATCAATTTTTGGCAAATACCAGAAATCACTGTTTACTTTATCCTCCTGCAACTGTAACTCCCAGGCTGCACTCCCAAGCGAAATGCAAAGTGTGAAGCTTAACATGCAAGACAACTAGAAGTATCATTAGATCCACGCTTTGGATCTGTTTATCCCTTAACAGAGGATTGAAGTTTGAAGTAACAATCTTATCATTGTCACTAATGTTATTTCAAGTTTAAGTTCAACTCCAACTTAAAGCCTTAGCAATAGACCCATTTAAATAAATAGCCAATTAAAAACATCAATGTTAAGGAAATGCAGGAGAAATACACAAATTATTCACATGTTAACAGTTCACCCTTTCTCTTTCAGAGATACCTCCCTTTAGAGGACACACTATGACAAAGAAGCGGGTCTGAACAACACCGAAGCCTTTTCTGATGCTCTGTGTGGATTCATGCTGATGTAAGAATAATTTCTTGTTGTCATAGCCACACCCTATCACTGTAAATGCAACAAAATAATACAGATACTACATTAAAATGCACAAATAGCTTAAAGATCTTGAATGCTTGACCTTAATACGGGGTACATTTGTTTTCTCTGTTATGCTATTCTGAAATCACTGTTTGTAAGACATGCTGGCTTTCCCTTTAATTTGTGACTCATCTGCATATTAACAGTTGAGCGTACTGCACAATGCATTCCATATTGCATATGCTTACATGCTTTGCTAAAGAGGTCGCGTTGACTCGATGGGTTTTTGACTTTGCTGGCTGTTGATAAATCTGGTGTAAATCTGTAGTAAGAAGTGCTCAATTAATTTGCTTCCATGGTTCCCAGCTTTTCTTTTTCGAAGCTGAGTAGAGCAGTGGTGCGTGTGAGGAGACTGGCAGCTCATCTCAGCAAGGCAACCATGTCAACAAACCTCCAGAGCTCCAGTGCGTCTTCTACAGCCAACGGAGATGCTCCTACTGCAGCCATTCTCATCATTGGAGATGAGATTCTTAAGGTGCTTTTAGTGTTGATAGAGTTTGTGCAATTGAGGAACTCAATATAAACTGTTACTGTTTTTGTTTAGTTTTTTGGTTTTTTTTAGTAAGAGAAGTAGGAGCTTTCATTGTGCAGTGTTTAACATATACCGTCATCTGTATCCCTATGTGTTTCGACCCCTATCCAGTCTCTGATGTGCATTTCATGACCTCAGAGGGGAAAAAACTGTGATGGTTACTTCATGTGCTGTGGCTGTTTCTAAAATGACAAACGTACTATTATTTTTTTTTTTTTACTTGACATGATCATGATTTAAACATGAAGTCTTTGATTTTTGTCCAGTGTCACATCTCTCTGCCTGAAAATCAGCCTGCAGTCCTTGAATTTCATTAAGCGAGACCTTGGAGGTTTTTTTTTTTTTCTTTCTTTTGTGTATTTTTTGTTTTATGTTTTTTTTTTTTTTTTTG